>CABHPR010137414.1:29384-53031 GCA_902168415.1 Peromyscus melanophrys | reverse complement strand
ACACACACACACACACACACACACACACACACAAGACATGAAAGCAGTGTGGAGGTCTGTTAGGAAAACGAGTTTTAACAGGAGAGAGAGGGAGATGAGAAAAGGAAATGGGAGAGAAAATGACTAATATTGATTATATTCACATATAAAACTGTCAAAGAAGGAAATAAATAAGGAAATAAAATTATTCGTAAGGATGAAAAAGAGAAAGAAAGGAGAGTAAAACAGAGGTTGCCAGAGTGTGGGGAAGGTAAAAGAAAGGCAAGCTGAGCCAACGGTCCAAACTTAGGCTGGAGAAGGACATCTGTGCTGCATGCACAGGAGCATGGCTGTGGGCAGGAACATCCTGCTGTAAGTCTGTGAAGAGGTTCTCTGAGAGCATATAGTATGTAGTACCATATTCACAATTATTTCTAAATTAACCTCTCAACTTTTCATTTTTATAAACCAAAATAAAATTCTAACCAGTCGATATCCCAAGGATTAAATCTGAAAAAAACAGTATATTTAAAAATTCTTAAGAATGTTTCAAACAGCCAGGTAATGGTGGCACACACCCTTAATTCCAGCACTCGGGAGGCAGAGCCAGGCAGATCTCTATGAGTGCAAGGCCAGCCTGGTCTACAAAGCAAAATCCAGGACAGGAACAAAGAAAAGAGAAAGAAGAAGAATTTCAAACTATTTCCACTTCAAATTTTCAGATGAAGGGAGACTACTTACTCTTGTCACTGTCAGCAGTACAGTAAATTATCTGAGATGGACATGTTAATTTACTTTATTATAATAACCATTTTTATTATTTGCCTTAAATATACACAGTAAAGGGAAGTTAAAGGCTACTTCCCCAATAAAAAGACATTTTTAATGTCCAATACTATATTATGATTAAAATTCAAGCACAAATTAGCATTAATCTTTCAAAGTTAACATAAAAATAGTGTAATTCTCAATACCAACCATCTCATAGAAATGTGTGAGTCTTTCCATTTTTCTAAAGAAAACAGAAAACAAATACAAGCAGTGTACATAGAATTAAATAATTCTCAATACAAATATATATATGCAAATCTAAGTTAAACATTAATATGTTTTCATGTGTATGCATTTGTGTATGAGATAACTCCTTGCTAATCACACCTAGCTTTGCAGGACTTCAGTTATCAAGAGAATGTCAGGACCAAACATTTAACATAAACACCATGTAGCTTACCAAGGAATTGGAATGCCTCTGTGAGTTTGGTGAGCAACGCTGCAAAACCGGATCTCTGGAAAATTCTCCTACACTAATCGAATTTGACTTCCTTTTCACGAGAAATGAGCTCTCACTGCCTGTTTTGAAGTTGAGAAAGAATAACAAAGTGAGGAAGAAGAGCTGAGCATCATAACTCAGTCATCACAGAAGCTTAAATATTTTCATTAACAGAAACTTCACAGGCTCAGAGGTAAAGAGTGCTTTCCACACAGACATGAGGAACAGAACTTGGAAACCAGTAGCCACTGAACATGTGGTCCTGAGGACATGTGTGTCCCCAGCAGTGGGGGAGGGTAGACACAAGAGGATGTGATGGGGCTCAATGACTGCCAGCCTAGTGGAAAAACTAAGCTTGGAGCTCAGTGAAATATCCTGCTTCCAAGACATAAGGGAAGGTGCAACAGAAGAGGAGGATACCTGATGTCCTCTGTCCTCCTTGGAAACACACCCATGCATACAACATACATACATGCACACACATACACACATGCACACACACAAGAAATTTCACAATTAATTCCCTTTGAACATGAGAATAAAAACGGTAAAACTCAACTACTGTTTGTTTTTTCTTTCATGTATGTTGATTGTATACCTGTAGCAGACTCAACATTGAGTGTCAGATAAGGATAAGCACTCAATGTTGGAATTGTTCATGGTCCAGGAAGAATAAATCAGGAAAATGAATAGTCACACATATACATAACAGTAAACATGTGTACAGGAAGCAGAGGAAGGAAGCACAAAGGTATGGCCAACAATTTTTCCATTTCTCTATACTTTCTGATAGATTTTTAAATTCGACTTTAAATATTGGGAACACACCCTAAATTATTTGACATTCAACAATTTTGAATATAGTTCATCTGGATTTCATATTTGGAGGTTATCTGGCATCAGTTTTTTAAGTCATTTGTTTTTGTTTTTAGCAGTACTGGGGACTGATCCCAAGGTCTCATGCTTCATACATTGTAGGCAAGCACACATCATTGAGCTATACCTATGATTAGTAATAGTTCTCTTATGAGAAAGAAATGAGGATGACATGAAATTATGAGTTTTCAAGAATAAAGTTAAGCAAAAAGTCATACTTGCAAAGATAAACATTAAGAAAATGTTTGTGGGGAAAAAATCTAAGATTTTTCAATTCTACTACTTTTTAGCTTGGAAAGAAAAAGAATGAACTTTAGGTGCTAAAAGTAAATTATAAATTCAACATATTAAAAAAATCAATTTCATAGTGTATAAGTCTTGATATAAACATTAACTCTCTGTTTGAATATTATTTAACTTTAACTCATTCTATGATACAAATTATTTTATTAATTACTTTAATAACTGACTCAAAAAACGGCTGAGTGAAGATGCCTGCTGCCAAGCCTGATGACCTGAGTTTAAAAACCAGAAGTCACATGGGGAAGAGAGAGAACTGATGACTCCTGCAAATAGTCCTCTGACCTCCATACATGCACGGTGGCATGCTCACCCCATAAATTAATTAAATATGTCAACTAAATGTTGAAAAGAAGACACAAAGTTGGGGAGGTAGGGAGATGGAGGCAGATCTGGGGATTTGAGGGAGAAGTAAGATGAATATGCTCAAAAAACAGTGGGTGAGAGTCTCAAAGAACTGATACAATATTATAATAAAATATTTTTATAAAGGGGAATATACATTTTAACTAGCCACATACAAGGTAATGGATATTCCATGTCATCATTGCCTCACATTATGTGTTTGGGAAGGATCTAGCAAAATACTCTTTACATAAGCAACATAGTGCCTTGATGATGATTTTTGTGTTACCTTTCCAGGATTTCTCCTTGTTTAAAGATACCTAATGGGCTGGAGATGTGGCTTCATGGAATGAGCGTGCTCAGTAAGCATGAGGTCTTTTGGTTCAAATCTTGGCCACAAAAAGAAATAATTGAAATGAATTATACTTTGACGCTTTTCACTCAAAGCTTTAGACAGACCATAGTAATTTTAAAAAGCCTCTTAGATGCACTGGAAAGAAAGAAGTCAAATTATTCTTATTTGCAGATGACAAAATCCTATATGAAAAGAACCCCACATGCTCCACCAGAAAACTCTTACAGCAGATAAACACCTTTCTCTAAAATATCACGACACAAAGTCAGCAGCTTTTCAGAGGACCACAGACTTGGCAGGAAAGAAATCCACAAAAGTGTCTCCGTCACAGTAGCTTCAAGAAAATGAGGTACCTAAGAAAACCCCACTGAGAAGGTGAAAGAGTTTTACAAGGAAGATTTTTAAAACACTGGGTCAAGAGGTTGAAAACCAATCCTATAAGATGGAAAGGTTCCTGTGCTTCTAGATAGGCAGGAGTAATATTAGAAAAATGAAAATATTGCATATAACAATTTACAAACAAATAACACTCATTTTGGAAAACTCACAATGGAGTTTTATTCAACCATGAAGAGGAAAGAAATTATATTGTTTACATTAATATCGGAGAGGATCATAAGCGAGGGGGTATTTGTGGGAGTAAGTGGGCCAGTCAGAGGGGGTGGGGACACTGAAGGGTATGGGGGTTAAATATGGGCCAAGTTACAGATGTATTAAAATGTTATCATGAAGTCTGTCACTTTGTTCACGAAAAAAAAACTGCAAAAATGATTAAAAATTTAACAAGTCCCTTAAATAATTTTTGACCAAATTGAATTGTATTAAATATGTTATCTATAACCACTATCATATATCTCACTTTCCAATTTTAAAAGTTATATCACGTGAATTATTAAAATAGTAATTTTTTCAAACCACTATAAAATTAAGAACTATTGGCTAATCATGGTCCAGATCATTTACCTAGATTTTCTTGATTTTTCTACCTGTAATCCTAAAAGGCTGGCATCATTAACTTTAAAAAGGTTAGGAAAATGACACAACCACAAAAACCTAGTGGATGTCAGGGTATGGACCACGCCTCCAGCGTGAGCATTATCTCACTGTAAGAGTCTCCAGTTTACCCAGGAAAGCACCTGAGTCACCGCTTTAACTGTGGCCCATTTTGTCCATTTTTCCCAAATGCGTTAAAGCAGGTTTTAGTGTGAGTTCTCAGTGTTCAATGCCCCTGTGTAGATGTGAGCCATAGTGAACCTTCACTTAAAACAGATACCTTCACTATCCAAATCATCACTGTGACCAAACACACTGTCCATGGAAGAGTCGGGAATGAAGGTCCATTCACCAAACTTCGCCAGGGCATCTTCAGAAAAGTTGGCATCACCGCCTGACGTCGCTCCTTCTTGAAGAGTGTTCTTCATCTGATATCGGAGCACTTTTCTTGCTAGGACAGATCCTGTGTCTAAAAATAAACGAACCGGTAACTTAGAACTTATAATTCAATAATTATAAAACATAAACGTGCCTTAACCAAGCTCCTTAGACACATCTCATGCTTTTAAAGATTGTTTTTCCTTCCAGAATCATTTTACTGCTGCAATAATGGTGTATATTGTGCAGGAGACATGGAACTCTTCTCTGTATCATTCCAATTTTTACCTATGTGCTGCTGCTATACAAAGCTTGGGTATAAATGGTCACTCTCAGTCATCATTCAGAGAAGGGTGCTGTGGGATGGTCTGTATGTCAAACATGTTGCTTACTGGTCAATAAATAAAGCACTGATTGGCCAGTGGTCAGGCAGGAAGAAGTATAGGCGGGACAAGGAGGAGAGAATTCTGGGAAGTGGAAGGCTGAGGAGACACAGCCAGCCGCCACCATGACAAGCAGCATGTGAAGATGCCGGTAAGCCACAAGCCATGTGGCAAGGTATAGATTTATAGAAATGGATTAATTTAAGATATAAGAACAGTTAGCAAGAAGCCTGCCACGGCCATACAGTTTGTAAACAATATAAGTCTCTGTGTTTACTTGGTTGGATCTGAGCGGCTGTGGGACTGGCGGGTGAGAGAGATTTGTCCTGACTGTGGGCCCGGCAGGAAAACTCTAGCAACAGAAGGGTCATGACCGTGGAGCCAGAGACAGACCTGTGCAATGCTACTTGCAAACCCACTAAGCTCTCTAAGGACCATTAAGCTCACCTGAAAAGTACAGATGGCAGCTCCAGCATAGGGTTATAGGAAAAATTAAATAACATGATGCCTATGAAAGCTTACCAAAACACAGAAGATGCTAAAAAATAAATAAATAAAATTTGTTCAGTGGCTCACATGATGGAATTTTAAAATTAACACTTGTGATGGCTAATTTTATGCCAACTTGACAGGAGTTAAGAGTCATCTGAGAGGAGGGAACCTCAACTGAGAAATTGCCTCATAAGATTGGGCTGTAGACAAGTCCAAAAAGCATTTTCTTAATTAGTGATTTATATGGGAGGGCCCAGCCTATTGTGAGTGGTGCTATCCCTGGGCTGGTGATCCTGGGTTCTATAAGAAAGCAGAATGAGCAAGCCATGGAGAGCAAGTCAGTAAGCAGCACTCCTCCATGGCCTCTGTATCAGCTCTTGCCTCTGGGTTCCTGCCCTGACAGGCTTCAATAAAAACAAACGCTTTTCTTCCCTAGCTGCTTTTGATGAATTTCATCACAGCAATACCAACCCTATTACCCCTCTCTGTTTTTCATTACATTTTATATTTATCCTACATGAAGAGGAAATATGCTGGCAGTCACCGCTGATCTACAGAAACTCTTTATTTCTTCAAATACTACTTTCATGGCTCACATAATAAATATAATACATGATACAGCCAGTAAGAACCTGAGAAATATTTTAAAGTTATGAATCCAAAGTTTTCCTTTAGACAAACTACCAATGAAATCATGATTTTTATCTTCCAGTCAAATGACATTAACCTTTTTTTAAATTACATCAAAACTTGCCAATGTCAGATGTTCACACAGAACTAAAGAAATACTAAATCTCCATCCAGGGTCATAATCCCACTCCATCAGAAACCAGGAAACAAAGATGGGCAAGGTGGTTCACATCTATAATCCAAGAGCTCAGAGGGCAAAGGTAGGTTTGCTACAAGTTCAAGTCTAACCTGCTCTACTTAGAGAGTTCTCTGTTAGCCAGGGCTACATAGAGAGGCCCTGAAAAGAAGGGATGTAGAGATGGGGGGCTGGGGAGAAGAAGAGAAACAAGGAAAGGAGGGGAGGAGAAGGGAAAGGAGGGGTGGGGAGTGGAAAGGAGAGGAAAGGCATCATTTGTAGAACTATTTTCTGATAGTGTTTTATTTTCACATATGTGTGATTAGCACAACTCACTAGAATTTTCGGCAATCAAAACACTGTTATACTGCACAGTTTTTAATCCTTTCTTGACCAGGTTTATACTATTCTGCTCAGGCTGGCCACACAATCCCCCTGCCTGAGCCTCTCTGGTGCATTTTCATCAACATATAAATTTGCTGCATGCTTCTCCTATGTGACTGCAAAGGATTCCACTGGATGATATTTCCATGATTCTTCTGAGTGTTTCTGTTTTCCCCCTAATCTTTTATTATTAATAGATCCTTATGTATAAAGAATCTATATCCTGGATCTCAAATAACACATTGCAAATAAAAAACCATATGTTCCCCCATACAAATAAAAGATATATATATATTAGATTGAAAAATTCAAAAGTATATATATGAATTGAAAGCATCCATAGGTAATACAAAATGTCCTCAGAAAAAACAATTTTAATGACTGTTGATATGTGAAATGCTTGCTATGACATGTACTTTCAATATCATTTGCTACCAGCTCGTCCTTGCAAATCCATACATATCCAGTGATCATATATTATATGCAGAGCAGTAACATAGCTAGTAATATTCCAGCATTGGACAAAACTAACATTGACTTCATCATGCTGATAATCTACTAAAAAGATTATAAAAAGAACATATAATTATCTACCATGATGAGTGAATACATGTACAGTAGATCAGTGGGATAGTATTTGCCCTCCATGAACTAAGTCCTGCGTTCAAAACAATACTACTAATTATACTTAAAATGAGAGTTACACAAAACATTCTAGTGATACTTACTTGTTTGTTTCCTTAAATTAGATGACTTATCAGGAAATAAAGGACCAAGCCAAGAAGGATCAATTTTTCTTATGCAAAATCCTCCGAGGCAAATGCTGTTGTTGGCTAGGTCCAGGGCAAGCCTCCTCAGGAGCAAGCTGATGACCTGGCTGTCACCCTTTTGGATGCTTACTGTCAGCGCTTTCCGTACATCTTGTTCACGACATCCACCGTTAAGCAACAGTTCTACCAATTTTGGACTACTCTCTTTCTCGCATACCTAGTTTTTAAAAAAAAAATGAAGAGGAAGTGCATATGAAACTTGCATTTCTTCTCTTTGGCCAGACAGAAAAATGGAGCTTGCTATGGTCATTCTTCATACTTCAAATTTAGGTTGAAGTGATATGAAATAAGGCAACATGTATTCTTGCAATAGACATGGGGAAATAAAATGAAATTGTTGCCACAGATATAAATCAATAATCTGGCAGTTGCCAGGCAGTGGTTTGAAAAGACCTCATCATCTTTCCCATTCCATCATGGTCTGTATAATGTTGCTCACAATGCCTGACCATGTAGTTTCTTGGCCATTAATAGCCTTTCATATTTTTCTCTGCCATCATTAAATTCTCAAAAAGAATAGCATCATTAATTTCATCTTTTGTCTGAGTAGTTTTTGGTTATGCAACCTCTTTGTAAATGAATAAATACATTTTGTATTAGCATAAAATAAAGTACATTTGGTAAATATATTCACAGTGTCGATTATCTGTTATTCAGGAAATCTGTCCATAATGCCAATTATTTACTAGTTAAATGAAACATCTGAGAACTAGGACAAATTCTCCCAATGGAATACAGAATCCATGGGTGTACAGACAGATTTTTTAAATTTTTTTATTTACTTATTTTGTTTACTATTGTTGTTGCTATATGTTGTTAGTATGGTGGCTTTATCAAGGCAGGCCTTTTCCACCAAGTTATAACCCCAGACCCTAAGGTCTCGTTTCAAAAAGAGGAGATAAAAATAAGTGCATAAAGTCCAAAAGAATGTGAGATGTGGAATAAAACAATGGATTTTGCAGAGAAAGGCTAGATCTGTTGAACAAAGAGTAGGAAGCACTCTATGGGGAATACTGAGAGTAGTGTCTGGGCGCTTTTCATCACGCTATTTTCCTAGCAAGAACTAGGAAATTGAGCTTCTTTTTAGATCTTTGGCATATCCAAATAACGTTTACACAAATGATCTGCATCTCAAAGACACAATAGAAGCATATAGAACTATTGGCAGTAATACTGGTAACAGAAGATCTATTTTCCATATGGCTAGCTTAAAAGAATTTTCACTAAATGTAAATAATTTAATTACTTGGTTTTAATGCATAAACACAAAGATATATAAAAATGAGTTTGAAGTTGTTTCTTTTCATACAGATTACTACACGCACCAACATAAACTTTCATATGACAAATATACTTAAGTCTAAAGTGGAAAATTAAATAAAGTAAGGTTTAAAATTGAGTTATTGGAAAACTAGTAATAAGTTACTCCAGGGCCCCCAACATGCTTCAGTGGTAAGGGTACATGCTGCCAAGCCTGAGGACTTCAGTTTCATCCCACAACCTGTGGTACGGAAGGAAGGAGAGAACCAACTCCTCATGCTGTCCTCTGACTTCTACTCATGGACCATGGTACAGGTGGACAGACAGACAGACACACACACACACACACACAGAAAACATACACACACACAACACACACACATACATACACACAATAAATATTACTTTTAAATACAGCACCAACTACTTAATAATATACATTAAATGGCACTATAATCATTTTGTTAAAAATAATAGACTTCTAGAACTAGACAATACTCTCTGGGTGCTATTGTAAGTTTCAAATTGTATTTAACTAAGAAAAATTAGGAAAATGGCTGATGTACTTTTGTGAACATGTACTGCACTCATACCTATTGCATAGATGCTTATCCCATGTTGAAACATTCCCTCCTGGAGGGAGAAAGGAGGCTCATGGGACTCAAGAAGCTTCCCAGACTTGGAAGACCCAGGGAACTCAGAAACTCAGGACGTTACAGGTTGCAAAGTGCCCCTCCCTGTGCAAGGTTGTCCCCAACAGTGGACAATTTCTGGGACAAGAAGACTCTCTACTGGAGCTTCCTTTATGTTGGGCAAAGAGCTCCAGGGATGCAACTTTTGTGAGTCATCGCCCATGCTGGGGTGAGCATTCCCATAATGCAGCTGTCTTGGAGTCACTTATCCTTCTATAAATAATTCCAGTAAACTCATTGGTTTAGCAGCTAGACTCAGATGGAAATGTTCCTTGGTCAGCTGGCATGGACCACATGTCGACCATTGCTGGGTGACAAAGTTCCAGCATTTCAACATTGCAGACCACACTTCTCCAGCATCTTTTTACTTTCGTTTATAATGATTCTCAATATGAATGCTTTTCCCTTTGGCAAATTCTGTGGGGGCTTTGGTAAAGTATAAAATAGTGTATAATGTTAGCCTCTCAAAACAAAATAATTCTTTGGAAAAAAAATCCCTGCTACCATGGAACCAAGAATTCCGTTGTGCCCTCCTAATTACACCAAGAAGAGGAAAGCTAGAAATTTAGTAGGCACACCTGATCCCAAGGATGAAAAGCCTACAATTCAGATCCAGAGCCTGAGGCCATTAAGGGCAAAAGATCAGTTAATAAATACAGAGAAATCAGAATGGTACAATATAATGGAGCATTAATGTGTGGAACAGGCCCATATGGTAAGACTAAGAAATTGTAGTATAGTGTTGCTCCTCAGAAGTCTTTTTCCCCAGGTCAGGCATTTGGATAAGGGTCTCCATTTCCTTGGGAGCTAGAGGAAAGTTCCTGCTTGATAAAGCAGTCATTTTTATCTTTAGCCAGGGGAACTTGTGGCCCTTCTGTTAACATATGACTGGTGCCTATTGTCAAGGTCAATGCTAGATTCCACAACCCTTGATCTCAAGCCACACCCCAGCTCACATGCCCCTTGTCTCCCATTTAATCCTATGTGTAACTATACAGTATAAAAGGTGTAGTCTTTTTTCAGTCAAAGGCTTCTGGCAGCCATTCTTGCTTTACTCTCATATTGTATCCATCTCCTCATTCTCCCTCGCCTGCAGTCAAGGCTTCCATTCTCTAAGTCATGACTGATCAGGATGTTCTATGACACCACCTGTCCTGGGCTGTAGCTCTTCCTCCAAGGTGAACTCATTCCATTGTATCATATGTCTGTCACCTTCAATGAGCCTACTTCTGCTTTTTGACATTCTAAAACCTTCCTTTTGATCTTCTATTCTCTTATATATTACAACTATTTAAAGAATTTACTGCTTATGAACTACCCAATCAAACTGTTTCTCTTTTAAATTCCCTTGCCCTGGCTAGCTGCTTGTTTCCACTCAAGGCTAGGACTATATACAACCAGCACTAGTCCATGAATGTACACTGAGAAAGACCTACTTACAGGACAGTACACAATATCAACCTTCCTGTTGGTCTTCTAATCTGTGGCTATTGGCCAGGGGGTTGGGGAAAGGGATATCACCTCAAACAGTAACTTAAAGAGTGGTCCATTTGCCAACTGATCACAAACAAAAACATACTGAAAATTAAATGGGCTCTCAACCACAGTGAAAAACATGTCCTCTAATCTCTGCCAATCTATTTTTTTAGGAGTCTCCAAAGATAATCATTCATTGTGACTAACCTTAATGACATCCATGATAACCCTGTTAAAGCTGTGTTTGCTCCCTAATGCCTTCCTTTTGATTTAAACAAACCAAGAAAAGCCTAGTAAAATATCAAAAGAGAAGATACAACAAAAACTTGAGTCATCTAGACACTCCTGAGTCTGATGGTGATTGCTCTGTTTTTAGTTCCTCTACTGACCCACAGCACCCCTGCTCCTTCTCATTTTTTCCATAATTCAACAGCTCTAACTCCAAATGATTCTACAAGTAGACAGTGCCCTCCAGATATGTGGATTCAAATACTACCTTCTGACCAAACCTAACCTGAGTATTCTCCATGATGTGGGGGTCTGTAACCCCCCAATCCATTGACACCCTGTTGCAGCAGGAAGACAGATTGATTTGATGCTCATTAATGAGAGGGCCAGATAATATCATGACATGTCCCTAGTAACTTAGTTAAAAACTAGGCCTCAGTTCCTGCATATACTAGGCCTGGACCAAACCCCTCCACCCATATAGGCAATAACCAAATAAGGACAAAGCCTGGGATTTGTCCAGACTTGCCCAAGAATGGAAAAGCTATAGCCTTAGCCCCCTCTCTCTAGCCCTAACCATTTAGAAACATACTTATATGATTGCCACTTGTGTAAGCCAGTCCTAGGTAGAATGATCACACTGCTTTTAGAATTCCTTCAGCTGTGCTTAAAAGGAACTTACATGTCCCTCTTGGAGTTGTCACCATTTTGTACAGGTGAGCAACCCCACATGCATGTGGTATAATAAACACTCTTGCTGATTGCATCATGACTGGTGGTGTTTGGGGGACTTCTCACAGACCCTAACAATTAATCTACTAGGTGTCCCATCTCATTTTTTGTAAAAATCATTCATTTAATTCTTTATATAAACAAAAAGACTAGAGAGTTTAGAATCCAGACCTGAATACTGCTGCAAAAAGCTGACAGATGCATCCAACTCACTCTCTTCAATGTTTCTGCAAAGAGCTGTCAGCTGGGATTCTAACCACTACTTCTTCCTGTCCCATCCCCAGCTGCAAGTGATCTTGGGGGATACTAGGATAGGTAGGAAGTGGGAAAGTTTACCAAAAGGGGGACTCAATGATAAGCTTTATCATCTATGATGGGGTAGGACTGTACAGATAGAGTAGTTTGGGGGCCATCCACAGTCTTTAAGTAGCCCTTCACATATCCTTGGTAAAGAAGCCCACTAAGCTCATTGGCTTGCCAAGTTGGACTTTGATGGAATTGTACTTTGATAAGTCTTTGATGCCCTATCTGGAGAAAGTAGATGTTTATCACATCTTCTCATGAAAAGTTAACACAACAGCAAAGACATAGAGAGAAAATGGTTCAAGCAATAGATGTATGTGTTGTGTGGAGGACAGTTGGAGAACAAGGTCTGTGAATATGCAAAGCAAGAGGCATATTTAGAGTTAATTATACCCCAACAAGAAGGTAAACAACTAAATGAGGCATTAGACTGAAAACAACCACAGCATTGGGTTATCTTTGACATTTCCCCTGAGGACACATTAACCTGCCCAGGAGAGAGGTGAAAAGGTCCTCATCATCAGTGATCAGTAGAATAATTCAATCAGAAGCACAGTGGGAAATCATCTTGCCTAATAAGAATGGTTAAAGGACACAAGCTAAAAATGCTATCAAGTATATGGAACAAGAGGAACACTTATAAACTATTTGTGAGAATGTAAGCTAGTACAACCCTTGTGGAAAACAGTATGGAAGTGCCAAAAAATAAAAAAATAAAACCTTAATGTTGGATCCAGATGTGGGGGCAAGTGCTTTTAAACCAGCACTAGGAGGTAGAAGCAGGCAGATCTCTGTATTTGAGCTCACTTGGGTCTTTATAGTAAATTCTAGGCCAGTCAGGCCTACATAGTAAGACACTTTCACAAAACAACAACAAATAAAAAACAACCCTAAAACCCAAAATTAGAACTACCATATGATTCAGTAAACTCATTACTGAATATATGTCCAAAGGAGATGAAATGTTGAAAAAAAATTGTACTCCCGTGTTCATCAATATCCATTATAATCAAGACATGAAGTCCATCCAGGGACCCATTAAGGAGTGAGTGGATGAAAAGAATGGTGTATGTACAAAATGGAACGCTATTCAGCCTCAATTATCAAAAAACTTATCACTGAATCATAATGGGGATGAAACTAAGGACCAAGGAATGAGTGGAATGAGGCAAGCAAAGACAGAATAGAACACATCTTGTCACTCATACCTAGGACACAAAGTTGATCTAATAGAGCTGAGAAAAGGAACAGTGCTTACCAGAGGCTTGTAGGGCAGGGGAAGTGATGGGAAATTGCCAGTCACAGCCACATAAACCCCATCACCATGGGATTATGAATTTTAAATGTCCAGAATACATACATACATAGAGACAGAAAGTAAGCAAGTGAACTCCTGGAGCCAAAGAGAGAAACAGACAAATGTCCATGGGGGGAAGAAATGGGAACTGGAGCTACTGCTAAAGGAATTTAACTGTGGGATGATGAAAGAGTTCTAGCGTTGACTCTGGCAATACCAGCACAACTCCACACAAACACAAGAACATAGAACTGTAACTTCCTTTTAGAGGTGAGTTCTCACTGTGTCACTATGCTGTTCTAGCTGACTTCAGCCTAATCAGCGATCCTCCTGTCTCAGCCTTTCACAATTGAATTATACGCTTTAAACCCATGAATTATATGATATGTGAATTACATTTCAATAAATCTGTTTTATGTGGTTGTCTTTTTTTGTTCACTTGTTTTGTTTTGTGAAGGAACAAGGTGGAAGAGGAGGAAGAAGAGTTATAAAAGGGTAGGGTCAAGTAACAGAGATAAACAAAAGTGAGGCCTGGAACATTTACCTGATAAATTAAAGATGTGGCCCCCTTCGTTTGATTGGCATCAGCTCCCAGCAGAAGCAAACACTCAACCATGATGCTGTTGTTCTGATCACAGGCTCTCTCCAGCATTGTGCTTTTTAACTCCTCATCCACAGCCAGTTTTGCAAAGCATTTGCAGCACAGATTGAGAAACTAGAAAGAATGGAAGTGAGGATTAGAGGCAGCTGGGGGAATAACATTTAGCCCATAGGCATGGATACACCATACCTGCTCATCCTTTTGTTCCACGACGCTGGAAGACATCTGGTGGAATATTACCAAATCAAAAGAGTAGTGCAGTAGCAGCTTGGAGAAAGAGACTGACAATTCAAGTATTGCCAAGATTGTCTGTAATCCCTGAAAGAGGAGCAAAACTGGTCACAGTAAGTAATATGAGCGATTATAAGTAAAATTAACTCAATGATATACAACAGTTTATATCTGGTATTTAATGCCTCCATTGCTCCTTCAACTAAGCAGAGAAACTTGGGTTTGTACCTAGCAGCTGTAAGCCTTGAACAATTGTAAATGCCCCACTCTCTTGCTACTAAGAAATACATTCAGAACAAAGAGAACAAACGCTAGCTGGCAAACCATCCTCAAGCAAAGCAGGAAAAACACATTCCCCTATAATCTGGCCATTAACAATGCCTTTCTAAAGCCACACCTACAGGAGGAGAGCTAGCTGTCACTCAGGATGAGAATAGACAGTGGCACCTGGATCCAGCCATCTTTATTTCAGGAGCGCACGTTAGTTATCTAGAGTCCAGCACTTCTCCAGCCTTTTTGTGGTGGCTCTAGACTTCTACCTAGATATTTTCATTGGTTAACTTTGGGTGGTCAATTTTGTCATTTAAGTCTTCAATGACTTTAAGTCTTAAATGACAAAATTGAATGGGATCCATTAAAGATGCAAACTTGATTACCAAAAATCCAAAACCAAGGCAGAAGGTTTGAACTCTTCATTGGACTAACATTTTTACAAAACAAATGAAGCATTTCATTTTGTTGGGGATAGCAGTCTCACTACTTTACAAGTCTCAAACTCCTAGGCTAAAGCAATTTTCCCTCCTCAGCTTCCAGAATAGCTAGAACTATGTGTACTTACACACCCAATAACAGTTTATTTTTGATTCCCTGTTGAATCAACCTTACACAATCTTACAATCTTCATAAAGACAATTACTATATATTTGCTTTAAATATAACTTGGTGGAAATGATTTCAAATCTCTATTTTAGGAAAAAGCAGTCAAGAAGCAAAATCCCTAGAGGCAAAGCAGCTCATGATAAGTCACAGAGGATGGTCATTTCTATGATAATAATAACTTGCATTTGTCCAAAATCTAAGTAAAAACAACAACAACCAAAAAAAAAAAAAAAAACCTCTGCTACTTCAATTTCTTTAGCATTTTATGGGAAGGACAGAAGGCAAGCAGATGCACTGATTTTCAAGATCTAATAATGAACACTGGATCTTTATAGTCAATGCAATTATCCGTGCCTTCTAGAATTAAAAATACTGCAACATGATCCATGGTTTTAATTAACTAGAATATGCTATTGGTGTTCAGTGAGCGTTGCAAGTGTACTGGTGGGGGACCCGAGTAAGCTCCTGGTTCCCTAGGCTGTACGCACTGTAGTTTGCAATTCAGCAACATCTTTAAAGCGCTGCAAACTGGAAACCAGAATTTTTGCCAGGAGGTGGCCTGTCCGTATGCAGAAATTCTTCTTTGTAATCAAGCATCCTGTCAGGTGTAAACCCAGGCATTGAATTTCTAGAATAAAAGAGAAGGGTAACAGCGGTAATTCTTAAAACCTTAAAACTGGAGGAAGGAAATTAAAGACAGATAGCTAATAACTAATGGCCCCAAGTTCCATCTGTACTGACCTTGGTCGTCTGGATACATCTGCAAAGTGTGAAGCACGGAGTCAACTGCCCCATGCAGGGACAACATCTCTAAGGCATCAGGAAGATGTGTTAGGGAAGACAGCACTTTCAATCCACATTTCTGAATCCCAGGATTCCCAATGAACTACAATCAAAAGGAATTCAAGAACAGTTGTTGTCATAAATGAGGTTTTAATACACATCCCAATTAAAACCAGCTACAGACTGGTAAAACATAATTCAAAGTCCTGGGATGCGGCTTAGATAGTAAGTGGTTGCCTACCATGAAAAGCCCTAGATTTGGTCCCTAGTGTAACATCAAAAAACCGCACATGGTAGTACACATCTATAAACCCAACACTTGGGAGATGGAGGTAGGAGGGCCAGAAATTCAAGGTCATCCTCAGTTACCAAGTGTGAAGCCAGTCTAGGATACATGAGACCCAGCCTCAAGAACAAAACATAAATGATGTGGTCAGATATAAATTACTACCCTCATTTTCGCCTTCTGTATCACCAATGACTTGTATGTATCAAGAGTAAGCCTTTTAGCCTTCAAGGGCTTGTTGTGTGTCACGTATTGTTCTAACTACACATATTCCACAATCATCAATCAAGTCCATGCTGACAGCATTGTCAGACATGCATTGGAGAAACGATAGCGTCTTCAGTCCACACTGCTGGAAAACTCGCTCTAGATATGTGTAAGATAGAAAGTTGGTAGCTGTGTCTCATCCTCTGGACAGTGGACCACTTCCAGCAGAGGCTGAGTTCACCTGGGTTAGAACCATTCAGCCCTACAGACTGCGCATGACACAAATGAAACCAAACCAGCGATACTTTGTTGCAAACCCATACACACTTAACCAGTTTTCAGCACCGTCTCTCGCCACAGGAAGCTCTAAGTGAGATTGACTCCAAGTGTCTTGTGGGTTTTATTTCACTTCTTCCCTTCAAAGTGTGTCAAAGCATTAGTTTTGTCAAACTTCAAAGACGTGTCGTTAAGCTTAAATCACACAGCTCATGTATCAGGCTTACACCTGGAATATTAATGTGTCTGCCTTAGAGACCTAGATTTTAATCACCATATCTTTTCTTTAATCAGGATTTCCTCCAGTAATTTGAGATTTATGGACATCCTGATGGAATCTAGTTCTTCTTCAAGGACAAGCTACTCTTTGAGAAGAAAGAGGCAGCATACATGCTGATAATCACATCCCTACACCCCCTCTTTCAATGCCAGCAGTATATATCTAGTCCTGGCCATCTCTAGCTCTTCCTACCTGGACACTGCTCTCCCACCTTTACAATAGCATAACCATTCAACTTCCATGGTTTCTTTCAAAGACTATCACAGTGTCTTTCTTGGGACTTAATTTCACACAGATACATCATGCAAACACTTATTTCATGGTATCTCTATCCCCAAATTTAATTTCCCCCGCCACTGCTACAGGTCAACACTGAGATAGTTTCAAGCCAGATCACAAGCTCTGATGCAGCTTGCATGGCCACAGCCTCCAGCCTTCGTTTGTCTGTAACCAGTCTACAGGTTTTCACCCTTCCCTCCACGATCTCTCAGTTGTCTATAGTTACCATTTTGTTCCCCACAGGGAGTGGGGACCTAACCGGCTTCTCTTTGTGCCTTGTCCTCCATCTCTAGCTGCTCAGCTTGTCATCATTTCCTGTATCATTTACACAAAACACTCCTAACCTCCTCTTGTTGAGAATTTTGTTTTTCGACACTATTAGCATCTCATTCTCTGTATCTGAGTAGGAATACTGCATTATCTTTGCAGGCAATCAGAGACGTATTACATTCTGTGAATCTGAAGACCACAAAGAATGGAATGATATCAAAGATATCAGCTCCAACATCGTAAGGAATTATTGCAGAAATACAAATGTGGTCTCGCCATATGAAGGTAGAGATGTGTGGTGTTGTCTCGGTGTCCTGCTCTCTAACACAACCTCCATGACACAGTGTTATTAGGATCATAAAGAACTCTGCCCATCCAATCAACATGGACTGAAATGGCAAGCCAGGCCCAAATGCTCATCAGAAATGAAACATGAACTAAGGCAAGGGAAAGTTTCCTTTTTCCTTCACTTCTAACTTTATTAACAGGAAAGTCTACACCCACTACCTCCACATTCTTGCTACCCTTTAATTTTATATAATCAGACTTCTCTCTTAACTACTCTGAATTAAAAGTATTCAAAGACAAAAGTCTCCTAACAACTTAATTGCTGCCTTCCCACTCCTTGATTTCTAAGGACACAGTGCTCTACACCATGCTCAGACTCTAAAGTCATTCATTTGTCCATCTTCTGTATCTCTTCCTGCAACTCTAAACTGCACAAAATGCCTTTCTAAAAACTCTGTTCACAAGTGGGATCAGCACATTAACACAGATGAATTGTACAAAAGCAACCACCACGCTGGAAAGACAAAAAGCTGCAGGCCCTTGCCTCTAAGAATTTCTCATATACCTGAGGAATAATACTAGGGGCAGGAGAGGTGGTCTTCCCCAGAGAAGAGCACACCAATTGGTTATCCAAACCAAACGATCTGCCCTGAAAACATACATACAAGTCACGTCATACAGACTGAGCAGGATATATTTAGGAATATCTATAAATATATGCATGTAATAACAATTAATGAAAAAAAGAGGCCATGAATTTGGAATAGACCAAGGAGTATATGAGAAGATTTGGAAGGAGAAAAAGAAGGGAAAATTATGTTTCTAATATAATCTCAAAAATAAAAGAAATAATTTAAAATTATTATTTATATAAAAAACTTTAAATAAAAAGTAATTAGTAAAAAATGAAAAAATAATTTTGTGTATACTAACATTTACTTATCACAAATCTACACATCAGTGAAACAAAATGAGATGTACAGTTTTGAGCAGATAACGCAGAAATATGTTTAAACTCAGGCTGCAAGCCTGTATTTCTCCTTCCTTGACACAGGCATCTTATGATCACATGTCCAAAGCCCAGAGTTCAGTGTCTTCTCAAAAGACAAAAGAAGGGTTGCCCTGTTGAACTTGCTGTTTGGCTAACTGTGCCATCAATCTTGCTTGACAGGCAAAGCCAGCTTCCTGAGTATGCCCCAATTATTAAAAGGGACCCCGCCTTGGTTTCACATTCTGCTGACCTTGTCTTGAAATACTTAATAATTTTCAAGTCAGCAAAGCTGTAATTTTATTTGATATTGAACTCTATGAACCATGTATTCAGTTCTGCTTCTAAACTAAAAAATGCATCATAAGCCAGGTACAAAATGACTCCCCTTATGTTTAATATCTTTTTTAAATTATTATAGTATTTATTTTGTATGCATGTGCATGCATGAATACATTTGTGTGTATGTATGGATATACCCTTCCCACGTGGAAGTCAGAGCACCATTTGTGGGAAGAAATTCTCTCCTTCAACCATCTCTGACCCAGGGACTGAACTAAGGCCATCATGCACTTGGTGACAGGTGCCTTTACTATCTTAGACATCTTGTCAGCCTCATATTTAATATCTCCACCCCTACCTAATTTTTAGACAATTATTGGTCCTTACAGTGTCGACTTCCCTTAACCTCTAACCTTTACAGACCCAGCTTAGCAATTGACTAACAACTTGCAACAGGAAATCTGTGATTGTCCTCAAAACAACAGAATTGTCACTGTGTGATCACGAGTGACAGTGTCTAAAGCATCTAATAACTAAAAAATAGGAGCATGTTATTTTGAACACTCAAGTAAATTTGAAAAAGATTACTATATATCATATATATATGATTACCATATATCATATCTGTACCATATTTACAAGCCCACAGTGGGCTTTCTTTCACTTACCTACTACTTCATCTTGAAAACAGTATTTACTGTGTTACCACTCAAATGTGGATCACGATTAACTTATTAGTTCCTACTTAGCAAATGTTTTCCAAGAGTAAACTCTGGAGGTATCATTAGAAGGATGCCCACAGGGATTAATTAGAAACACCTTCTTCCCTACATTCCACAACCTTCAAGTCTTTTTAGAGAACTTGCAAGTCACTGGTACAGCTTCACTACAGAGTTAGCCAGCCAGCTCAAGCTGAAGATGCCTAGACTGGATTCTTCTCACTATGAGTGAAGCAGACTCCACAGGGAAAGGAAAGCAATTCCCTGGCCATGTGTGGTTTTGGTTTTGTTTCTCATTCTCCATATTCTCTTGTAGTTCTCATCTTTGCTCTTGATAGAAAAAGATCCATGTAAGGATTTGTGACCCCATCCAAACAGGGAGAGAGCAGGTGATAAATAGAATGTTCCTCACGTGATTCTCTTAAACAGCAAAAGATGAAGACAGAAGACAGCCAACATTATATGGTTTCTAGAGAGAGAGGTAAACTGATGAAACAAAACCTATGTTCATAAATATATAAGTCAAGAAAACTTCCCAGGGGGAAAAAAAAGACTGGGTATTTGGCTAGCTGGTATCAGAACTAGCATCAAGATTATGCCTCAACAATATGACTGGGCATCAAAGGAAAGAATATCTCTGGCAACCAAGAGAAACTGTTAATGTAAAAATAAGGAAAAAGATGTAAGCCTGTCTCAGAATTCTCTACTAAGACAATCAACACTAGAACAATGCCTGCAGACATTCAGTCAAAGAAAAGAAACCCTCCATGTTTCACAGCCAACTAAATTAGTCTTTTCAAGAGTTCAAACACCGGGCTGGAGAAATGGCTCTCAGTGGTAAAGAGGACCAGAGTCCAGTTCCCAGCACCACTAGGCTTCAGGTGGCTCAGTCCAGCTCTGGGGGATCTGACACCCTCTTCTGGTCTTCTATGCCCTGCACACAGGTGTAGACACACATGAATATACATAAGTAAAAAATAAATGTGATATATAAATTTTAAGAGCTCACACATAAAGGTACACAAAAATTCAAAACATCAAAATGTTAGGAAACATAACTTTAAGTTCTGTGGAAAGATGAATAGAAAAGCTAGCGAAAGACTCTTGATGCAAACTGAAGGAATAAAATGAAATCAAACTTAGAAATCATGGGTCTAAAGCTGAATGGAAATGTTATATAGTCTGTCAATGTAAAATTATTTCCCAAAAGTCAATGGGGAAACAGGTAGAGAGACAGAGACGTGACTACTCTTGTCCCCCAGTCTCTATATCGAGAGGTCAAAATGCATTTAAAATCTGGTGGTGATAATGTTGACCTTCAGTGAGTTCATCCTGTGCCAGGCGCCAATATAATAGCCTACATGACGAGCTGTTCACTAGACCTACTCGCTGTCTAATACACTGGAGGAGTTAACTGGAGCATGGGCAGTGGAGTTGGGTTCAGAGCAGAAAGAAAGTTTTGCATAGCAAAGGAACAAGAGCAAAAAAAAAATTGTGTAATCTACAATAATTGAGTGATGGAAGGGAGAAGACCCAAGGAACAAGGAAAATGCTGATTCCATCAAAACATAAATGAAAGAAAAACTGATACCTGGAGAATACCATCATGTTCATGGAAAATGTGTAATTTTGACCTATCAGTACATTAGAAATGCCACCTGCTGCCTTTTAACCTCTACACAGGATGACCTAATTTGGAACCAGTATAATTTATTTGTTTGTCATCTATAGATGGTCATTGTATTATCAGGACAAATTAAGTTAAACTGCAGTAAAACTCCTCAAATTTCATAGGCTGAAAAACAATAGGCTTAATTCTTGCTGACAAGACACATGTATTTCCAGCAAGAAGGGTCTCTGCTCATCACCAGCACTTGAGTACCGCTACAAACAGAACCATCACTGGCAAACACTGCAGATCAGAGCACCTGGTAGTATGTTCTGGAAGATGGCTTACTCCCTGTCAACTGTTTGGTCCAGAACTCACAAAAATAACCTCTGTCTTCAACTCCTTCTTTAAATTAATAAATACTCAGAACCACTATCTGACAAAATACCAATCCAAGGTCTACATATGTTGATGTTACAAGTACCTGCCATGCCATACAGTGACCACCACGCAAAACTTTAGCTCACTGGCATGTTTTCCTATTATAAATAATGTAACAACAACCAATTTTTTTTTTTTTTTTTGGTTTTACGAGACAGGGTTTCTCTGTATAGCTTTGGTGCCTGTCCTAGATCTAGCTCTGTAGACCAGGCTGGCCTCAAACTCACAGAGATCTGCCTGGCTCTACCTCCTGAGTGCTGGGATTAAAGGTGTACGCCACTGCCGCCCAGCAACAACAAACATTCTTATCTAAAATCTTCGTGTACATGCCCAAGTACATCTATATTATAATTTCTTAAAGTGGAATCATTGACCAGAAAATATGTCCATTTTTATTGTGATTGATATTGCCAATTTTTGTTTGTTTTTATTGTCTCACTCTGTAGCAACTCTTTGTAACCCAAGCTGGCCTTGAACTTGTGGCAGTCCTCTAGCCTCAGCCTCCCAAGAGCTGATATTACAGGCATGAGACACCACAGCTAGTTGCTAAATTTCCTGGAAATATTCCTTTTATTTTTTGAATCTACATCATGATTATAATCTATAACTGTGATTATAATTGAGAACTTTTACATATGTACACAGATCAATTTCAATCTTTTACCTTTACATTCTATCCAGGTATTATGAATTTTGGCCCAAAGAACAAATATTCAGCTTCTGTGTTTTCCCCAAATGGTGGGGCATTAACTATAGTAACAGAAATCTCTGTGTGAATTATCTTTCCTTCAGTGTTGAGGAATATCATGTACCAGCTGCATATTTTTGCTTGTGTCTAATTCCTGAGTCAGCATCATATGGAACTAACCACACTTGCTCCGGTGACAATGTCACACCAGTGTGAGTACTAACATCTTACAAAACATTTGATTGTCCTGTTGGAATTCGGCCAAATGACTTATCCCTCCTTGTCAGCTCTCTTGCAAGTCTCCACACAAATTGACTGTTTCATGTAAATCTTATACTTGCTTACCTAGTTTAAGAATCTGCTACCATAATTTTTATAAAAGCTTTCTAAATGCAGCTCAACATTGCTTTTAAAGTCTTCCATGAAGACTTGTGTGTTCAACTCTTCTACCTCCGAGTTTCACTTTTCTGCAAACCTTTTAATGTCACTTATGTGTAATTCCCCTTTGTGGGTTCTCTTTGTCTACTTTTTATTTAATACATATCTTACATCTTAAATTGTCAATGTTTTGCTCTAAGTTTTTGCAAACCAGAAAGTCTTGACCTGGAACCATTTCATCAGAAGAATGGCCTTTACTTCACTGGGTTCCCTGGCCAAAGAAACAGGTGTGTCTTTGCAGACACATACATGTAGACACACCAGCATATCAAGAATCTACTTTTGTTCCCCAGAAATAACAGTAGACAAACAGGAACCTATGGAATAGATGACTGACCACTGTGATCTGTGAACAGCTCTCAAGACCCAGCATAAGCAGAAGGCCAATTATCCAAAAAGAGGTTACCTTCAGCTTGAATTATAATGTTCTGTTTTATATATCAAAGCCTTGGCTCACTTTAATAAATACTTTTCTTAGCCAGGTGTGGCAGTGCACACCTTTTATTCCAGCACTCAGGAGGCAGAGGCAGGCAGATCTCTGTGAGTTCTAGGCCAGCCTGGCCTATGAAGCAAGTTCCAGGACAGCTAAGGCTGTTGCACAGATAAACCCTGTCTCAAAAAACCAGATGGATAGATAGATAGATAGATAGATAGATAGATAGATAGATAGATAGATAGATAGATAGATGATAGATAGATAGATAGATAGATAGATGATAGATAG
>CABHPR010137414.1:6674-29284 GCA_902168415.1 Peromyscus melanophrys | reverse complement strand
GATTGATTGATTGATAGATAAAATGATTGATAGGTTGATTGATAGATATTTTGCTTAGTCTTTGCTTTGATAAATAATAGTTGACTCTCATGTCGTACTTAATTGATAGCTCTATTGAGATCACACTAAGGATAATTCATCTTAGGACAGCCATGAAAATATGCACAGGCATCAGAAAAGGTGGCCATGTCATGTCTAGTGTGTCTCTGCTAGCTGAATCTTTTACAATAGGACTATAAAGGAAAGGTGGCCCACCAGAGAGAAAATGGCAGCCCAAAGCCTGACATCTAGACCTGGCTCTTGATGGCTGACCTTCTGGTTGAGCAAACTCAGATAGAAGCTTGCATTAGTTAGCTGTGTACTTACCTTTCTCTTGGTACAAAACTCTTCACCCCAACATTCAAATCATTACCCTGAGTTCTAACTACATGAATTCTAACTATCACCGTAAACAGAGGAAAGGAAAAGAAAACTCAAAGCTTTGCCTCCAGGTCCCCATATTTAATTGTCTACTTAATGGTATAAAAACAAAAAACCCATGTTTAACATACCCTGTTCAGAGCTGCTAGAACTAGCTTGTGGATGTCAGTCCTGAGATACTGTCTTTTGAGCAGGTTTAGTTTGCATTGAGAGTCATCCCTGGATTCTTCTGGTATTCCTAAATTCAAGAACAAACAAGTGATGTGTTTACTGACATGTATTTACATATATAAAGTGTAACCTAAAAGTAATCATTTTTAAAAGCATCAGTAATCCTCTGACTATTAACGAGCTAGCTATACTGCTTCAGGGTCAAGCCACAGTCACTCTAAGAGAAAGTACAGGGAGACATCACAGAGGTTAAGAGGACTTGCCACTCTTCCAGAGGACCCAGACTCAGTTCACCAGTCCCATGTCAGGCAGCTCACAACTGCTTGCCTCTACTGGTGTCCATAGGCATTGTATATATATGGTACACTTTTAAAAACTTGGGGACACATGCATACACATACATTTTGTTAAAGAAAATCTTTAACAAAAAAGAAAAAAGTATGTATTCAAAGTATATGTTTTGGACTAAAAGATTATTGTTGCTTTAATGAACAGGCATGGTTCTAAATGGCGTTTGCTACTCTTTAAAAATCCATCCACCTTCAAAGGAATAAACTGTGAGCACTGAAAACTACAAAAAGAATTTGTTAAGTTGGGCATGGTGGCGCATGTGTTTAATCCCAGCACATGAGAGGCAGAAGCAGTCAATCGCCATGAATTCGAGGCTAGCCTGGTCTACATAGTGAGTACCAGGACAGCCAGGGCTACATAGTGAGACTCTGTCCCAGAAAACTAAAGTGTGTGTGGGAGGCTGCAGATTGTTGTCAGTTCATTTTACTAAGTCTACAAAATTCAAAAATTAATAATAAAATTTTAAGTATAATTATGTCTTAACTGTCAGTGATGAATGGAAAATGATGATCCAATTTAAAACATGTAGACGGATCACTGCTTTTATTCAAAATACCAGATTCAAAAACTAAAATTACTAAGCCCAGTTCCCTCTTTGAAAACATTTGTCTCGCAATGAAAATTCTCTGAATTCTAAAACAGAAAATACCTACATTGATGAAAACAGTTGATATAGTAAACTTTTATTTTATGGGGAATAGATATCAAGTTCAAAAAGGTTGGAACTTTATATAACAGCAACAAGAAAGTATTAGTGATCCCCTACTTATGTCTCAAATTCATTCCCTTTGTATCCATCCCACCCACCCAAGTCTCACGGACTGCTGTAAACCAACTTACCTACATCTAGTCTCCCACCCAATCACCATTTATAACACTACCACTGATATGAATTGCAAACATGGTCACAACACTACAGGATATTGGTCCTGAGTCTTAATGCATATTATTAAGGATACTTTATACAGTTCCAAAAGTCATTTATATTACTGCTTGATATCAGAGTTGTGTGGAACAAGCTCTTGACACCTTAATGGTGTATGTGTGTGTATGTGTATACATATACCTGAATATGTTATGAATATGTATATACACGTGTATGTATAATTTTAGAGTTATGAAAATAAAAGTTTAAACATAGACTAATCAATAATCTAAAAAGTTTTAAAATTCATAGAGACATATAAAATTAAAATTGGAAAACACATGTATATTTGAAAATATGTGAAAGCAACAGCTAATCTGACTCACACTTATATAAACACTTTCTTCAATCAAAAAGGATGCATTACTACTATATGGAAAGTAAATGAATAGGGGGAAAACAAGTTACAATTCTTAGTAACAGTGTGTTCTAAACATCAATGGGGTGTTAAACACAAGTTCGCTTTTAATTGTGCAACTTCGGTTTTCTTCCCCAAACACTTCATAAACACAATTACATTAGACTGGGGGGTGAGGAAGGATGTATTTATCTTAAAAATTTAAAAAGTGGTTCCAAAGTTTTTATCTGAGATTTGACAAACATTAATATAATTCAGTAAGGTAATCAACAATTGTTTAGAAATTTTTAGAGCCTTTAATAAGCTTTAATTGCCTTCCATGGAAAAGCACAATTACACAACATTGCATTTAAGGTCCTTCACTTTCTATCTCCAGCTACCCTCCACACTCGTGGCCATATTCTCCCCTGTTGCCTTCAATTACTCCAGACGATGTGTACGTGTTGCTTCTGCCTAAAAGCCATCCTTGGCTTTTGACTAGCCATTCAATTGTAGACCCTAATCTCTGACCTACATACTCCTTTGAAGACAGTAGGTCCATCAATATTCTCCTATCTGCCCTCCATTCGTCTATAGCAGACCTTCCCACTAGGTGGTAATTAAGTGTCTGTCTGTCTACTGAAGTCCTGTAACCCCAGTCTTGCTGTCTTTTCATCTATCATTCAACCCATTCAGAACAGGAGGGATGTAATGAACGTGTGTTGAAAGAACGTGGGGGCAGGTGCTTCAGTAGGAACTGAAGGACAAGCAAGGTGACAGCAAGCAATAAGGCTGGTGACTGACGGAAGGAGGTCATTGAAGTTGATGAGTAAGGGTCACGTGGCTGTGCCAGAACAAAGCTAACTTACCCATGCAATCAAAGGCTGGGAATAAGGCAATAAGAGGGGGATGAAAGAGAGTAATCCGTGTTAGCTTGGACTTAAACTTGGCTGACGGCAAGAGAAACAGCAAAGAAACATCAGAGACAAATTGTCCTTAGAGACAGAAGGCCCACTTTTTACACTCTGTTTACTTCTTATGTAAATTAATGATTAAATATTCTTATGAAGCTTTCTTACAAGTTAATCTCAGTGACTCATCTACATCACCCTTTCTCGTGAATTTTACTTCTGGAAAGTTTGGAAGAAAGGCCTGCCTGTGGTTATCAGAATCCAGTTCTTTAAGCTTTGCCTAGAAAGCCAATGTTTCATGAAAACACAAAACTCCATTTAAAATAGTGGTCTCTACAGACGATCAGTTCCGCGACTCACCTGGCACTACAAAATGCAGAATCGCTCTCAGCGCCTCCAGTTGCACTGGCAGAGATGTCTCGTGGGTTTTCATCACTGTTATTATTCTAGGGACCACTGCTGCCATGGTATCCAGGGAAGCATTACTGGGAACAAAAATTGATGTGTTTATTTTAAAAAGTACAATCTGGTTCATTTGTATGAACACGAACTGAAGCAAATGAGTGGAAACAGATTCGATGCGTTTTACCAGGAAAAGCTGTAAGAAGTACATATAAACGCCTTTGAACTCAACCAAAATTTCAAGCGTTTAAATTCTGACCTCAAGAATTAAAATTTGGGATTCTTGTGATTTAGTTTTATGAAAATAACACCTTTCTTCTGATCAGTATGTGAATCACGGGCAACAGCCCTGAAAGACAGGGGTCACATTGCCATTTTCCAGAGGAAGAACCTGTTTGAAGGAGGAATTACCAAAATCCTTTTGCTAGAAAGCAAAGCCAAGGCCGGGACCCCTGCATCATGGCAAAGTGCTTCACCAGACTTCTTACACATGATTCATCAGTCTACATTAAACTCGTGGCTTCTCCAAGGCATGCGGACCTCTCTTCATACCCAGGTGAGCAAATACGCCACTCTGGAAGGCAGCATGGCTGTTTGCCTCACCCAGTGCCTTGTGAGCTGAAACTCAGTGACACACTTCCAGCACCATCACAAGCAACACTTAAACATTTCAACCAGGTTTTTAAAAGCCATGTTTAAAGAAGAGAAATGCGACAGATGTGTTATATAAGGAGAGAATAGCTGGGCTTGTGTTAAGGACAGTGTAACTCCACTCTTTACAAGTCTGTAGATGTGCTGTGCACAATGTATGTTATGCACGTATAATAACACTATTGCCAGCAGCAAGGATTTATTGACAACTTAAAATACACTGGGCATTATCTTAATCCTTCATGGAAGAAAATGAATTTATTTAATTCTTCTGTCCTAAACTCATATCTTCTGAAACCTTTATTTAAACCTTTTATTTTATTTTTTTAGAGGAATCCTGAAGTTTAACCGTTCAATAGTTGGCTCACACATTAGCAATAAAGCCATTCGACTTCCTCTGAGATAAAACCTCCATCTAGAAGGAAGCATGTTGTGACACTGTATGTTCTAAGAAGAGGTAAAAAAACATCCCACCCTGAAGGAAAGCTCACTAAGAAAGCTTCAGGAACCCTGAAACTGGACCACACTCGTGAGGCTCCTCCATCCCCAAGCCTGTATAAGCTGTAAGGACTGCTGAACGACGCTCTCAGAGCAGCCATGATGCCTGAAAGAGATGAGACACCAGCTAAGCTGCCCAGAGGACTCTCAGACTAGACTAGCTGCCCGGAAGAGGTTTAGATCAACTGAGTCACTTGGAAAGGACAGTCCTCAATGTGTTGAGCTGCCTGCAGGTCATGCAGTGTGCTCCAGGTTCCCAGATTTCTTGAGCTGTCACCCATGCTGGGGTGGGCTTGGGTGGTGCAGCTGTCTCTGAGTCATTTCAGCTCCAGTGGGTAACCCCTCACCTGTATTCTTATGAGTAACCCCAATAAAACATATTAGTTCACCAAGTTGGACTTCGGTGGTATTCTAACTTGGTCTGCTGTAGAGTTCCTATCTAGAGTGAGCAGATGTTTGTTTATTTCTCCCTAGGAATAGTGTCCAACAACAATCCGAGACATCAAATCCATCTCAGCTGCAGCACCTGTACACTGGATGATGTTTACTCTTATCTGTTTTCTGTGTGGCTGCTTTCGATTTAAAAATCAAACAATGCCACCGATATCACACATTTTTGGCTCAATAGAATAAGGAAAATAATATACTAAGCATATACTGCTGCTGGTGGGGACATCTGCCTAGAATTCAATTTTTGTCAGCCTCTAGTCCCCTCCTGCTGCTTTCTACCACAGATAATAATATCTGGCCTCTGTTGTGCCACTAATCAGACATACGGTGTCAACAAGGTTGGTCTTGAACCCAATGTGACGACAAGTGTCATTGGGAAAGGAATGAGAGGAAGCAGAGAAGCCGGAGTTAATTCAAATAAAAGATAGTGATAAGTAATAAATAGTGATAAATAAATAGTGCCTTAATGCTGAAAAGTAATAATTTAAAAATGCATGTTTTTGTAGCTTTGTATATTCACATTTATACAGAGATTTGAAAAGCTGTTGTCAGTTTTGCTGTATAATTATCATTTTCAAAAACAGTTAACATCATGCATGAAGCACAGAAGCAAACCTTCACCATATTTCTGCAGTCTCTGCCAATCTTTTTAATGTTTAGACAAAATTAGTGTGTGTTTATGTATGCTCATGAACGTGAAGTACCTTCCTTCAAACAGATGACTCAGCATCTTACAGCCACTCTCTGCCACCTCGGGAACATGGGCATGCTTCTGCATCAATTCTAAGACATTCAGGTACACTCCTTTTGCCAGCAGGATTTTCCTGAAATTAACTATAAAGTGTTTTTCAAGTTACTTATAGAAATGGAAGCAAACATTTGCAAAAACACATATAACATATTTCATTAGCTACTTAAAGATCATTAATAGCTGCCTATTTCTTAACAAATAAGTCATTCTCTGTTTTCCATATTTATTAATTCTTTACTGAAGTTTCTATTTAATTTTTTATTTACACAGTAGACTGCTATTAATGTAATTAGTATATTAGAGCCCATAAGAAAGAAGTGTTTTGTAAGAAAATGTATATAAACAACACTCTCCACGACGAGAACAAAAATTAAATGTCCTTCTAATCTTTAAACTTCACAAATGACTAGACTTATATAGAGCTAAGATTCATAAGTAGGATAGACATCAGTGTGGACTAGAGACACTCTGTATGCAGAGATACAGGCCATCCCTCCAGTGGTGATGGGAGCCAGGGACAGGCCTGAGGAGAAGAGCTACAGGTATGTGGAGCCAGTGGCCAGAGCTTGCTGGTGATGGGAGTAGGGTCTGGAATGCCTCAACTACTTTGTATATCTCCTACAGTAGACACGTATGTCACTTTCATGGATGCCATCATGCACCCAATGGTAGATGGTGTTGATCACACAGAGTAACTCCTAAGTTTAGTGAACAACACAGTGGTCTTGAGAGCTGGTTTTACAGCATGTATACAGAAGACCTACATTGCAGGGAGACTGTCACATAGTAACCCTTTCTTTGCAGTGAAGTCCTTCACTAAACTCAAGCGCAGTGCCTTAAAGTATTTTGTATTACTTGTCTTGAAGCCATAACAGAAACATCAATTCCAACATTATAGACCAAAACCTAACATTTTTCAAAATGACAGAATGGGGAAACTTCAGAGGGTTCTAACTTGAGTTCTGGTGTTAAAAAGCCTTATCACCCAGGCATGGTATATTCCTATAATCTCATCACTTGGGGACCTGAGAGAGACAGAGGGATCAAGAGTTTGAGGATAACCTGGGCTACATAACAAGTTCAAATCTTGTAAAATTAAATTAATTATAAAATAAAAATATTTATAATGAAAAAAAAGTTCAAGTCCAATCTGGACCAAATAGTGAGACTATTATCTCAAAAAAAAAGAGAAACAAACAAACAAACAAACAAACAAAGAAACAAAGACTGTTGTCAACCTCCAAAAAAAAAGGGTAGAACAAAATACAGGAAGAAACACATTTTAAAATAAAACTAAAACCTGAGAAGTCACACGTTCCAAGGTATCCACAGCATCACACATTAAAATATGGTAATGAGTTTTCATATTTCTTCCCCAGAGCCTATATCCCAACCAAGGAGAAACTTCTAGGTTCTGAAACACCAGTGTGCATCATACTTCCCTGAAAGGCTTGTTCAAACACAGATTATTGGGTACCAACTCCAGAGCTTATGCTTGGGTTTGTCTGTGTAGAACTCAGAGATTTTTAGAGCTTCTATGTAATACTGCTAGTCCCCACAGAGCACACTTTCAGAATCCCAGCAAGGCAATGTGTAACTCAAAAATGGCAAACCTGACTGGGAGAAGGGTGGGTATCATGAAGTCCCTGCAGAGTGTACAGAACAATTTCATGTTTTCCCATTCCTTGCAAAAGATTCTTGACCTTAATCTACTCCATTTTAGCAGAAAATTATTTGCTTTCAAAGGCAAATCACAAAATGCAAACTCCTACAGTAGTTACCTTTACTGATTGCACATTCAACTTTTATTTCTTCTGATTCCTAATATCAAATCCTCCTTCCCAGCTTAATTTTTTGTCTTAACTAACTCAAGCACAACATTCTTTAGTTAGTCTTTGTGTCTGCCTTCTACATTAGAGTTTAACCTATAAGCCTAGAATTTTTATTTAATTGGCATACCACACAAGCCTAGATTGTCTGGTCTCTAGTACATAATATGAGCTCAGGACATAGTAACTACATTAATTTAACTGATTAATTAAATGAGGAAATCATCACAAAAGGTATCTGGGCCTACACCTTCAAATCTCCATGGTTCAAAGACCCCAGTTTTTCCTCTCTTCTCCCTCTTGCTACTTTTTCTTCTTCTTCTTTTCTTTTCCTTTGAGATATGGTAGCCCAGGTTTGCCCTGAATACACAATCCTCCTGCCTTAGCTTCCTGAGTGCTGGAATTGTAGACCTGTGTCACCATTCCTGTCTAAGACCCCAGTTCTGTATATCAATCCAATCCTGCTGGAGGCAGGGAGGAGGGGGGACTGACCCCTCCTATCCCTTCACCCTTCACATTCACTGTCCCAAGTGGCTTGCAGTATGAATTTGGTGGTGGAGCTGAGCAAGGAGGCTGCTCAAGATTTTCCTTCTCTATTACACTAGAAATCCCAGGCTGTGCAAAGGCATCTAAGAACAGCCCATCTAGCAGGTGGCCTGGAGCAAAGGAGTGGGGAACATTAAGGGCAGGAACTGATTCCAAACAGATGACAAGCTGACTCACAAGGTCACTGCCCCTCAGAGGCCATAACCAAAGCAACCCCAAGTCTCAAAATCTTAATGACTGAGTGTGGGACCTAACAGAGTTTCCAAATTGTTAAGAATGGCAGCCCCATCACACTGCTGCTGCTTGGTGGCAAGCTTCGCCTCCTCTGGGGCACTGTATACAATGCATAGTGGCTTCAATGTAATCCCTGCCCAGAACTCCAGAGCTGCATGGGAACCTCCTTCGATGACTCAGTCCTGGGAGGGGCCCTGTCATCACTCAGGACATGGCTACTCCAAGCCTTTGTGTAATGTGCCAGATTCATTTTTAAATAATTAATTTTGTTCTTTAACAATTTCACGCATGTATGTGATGCATTTGATTACTCTCTCCTTTTATTAAAATGCCACCAGAGAGATAGGTGAGAACCTAGAAAATATAAAGGAGACATTTGCCCTTTTGACTTGACCTAAATGATAACGGGAGCAGCACACAGAAGTCGTTGTATCTGTGTTTTTCACTTGCCTGGCTTTGCTGTGAAAATCTGGTGCTCACACTACTGTGTCTCAGATTAATCTTTCATATTATTTTTTCTGTTTCATTGCCTAAAAATATCCTGTAAGAGCTGCCAAGTCCTACTGCCTGATGACAAATGAGTTTTCCTGGCAAAGTTTCCTGTTTATGGGGTCAGGAATCTGAAGCAGTTTGAGCCAGCACCTTAAAGCTTAAGCATCCTTCCAAACATATGAGCCACTTCCTCTCTGTAAGTTGCACGATATAATACTCAAAAGGATTATACATAAATGACCATTTTCAAGAAAAAAAATTGTAACTATAAACATTTCGTTCTAGATAATTTTTACCAGTTTTTGAAATGGTGAATATCTCCATCAAATAGTCACACCCCTGTAAAGTTTATTAAGAATATAACATGAATAAATATCTAATGGAAAATGGGGACAATCGTTTTTAGAGGTAAAAAAGGCCCTATAAGAGTTCCAAAAATTCTCATAGTATATAAGCTAAACGTCAATCAACAGAAACTGGCTCCATATATATATAAATGTTTATATATGTGTGTTATATATATGTACATTTATAGATATATGAAAGCTACAAGCTATTAAAATGGCAATGAGAATAATAACAAATACATTTATTAATAAAAGGATGAAAATATAAAATGTATTTAAAAAGGATAAATATTCTAATTCCTGCAAATATGTAGCATGTATGTCATGGGTACATTTGTAGAAGTCCTGAAGAATACATATCTAAAAGTGTTTATTCTTTATCCTTTATATAGCAATATACACACTTCAGCTAGCTACATCTACATATTTAAAATTTTCAGAATTTATAGATTTTATAAGAAAAAAAAGCACAAAATTGTTTCTCTGTATTAAAAGTCACAGTTTCCCCCTTACCATTTTGTTCCAAGAGAGTGGACAGTGCGTGCGAAGCTGCTTGGAAGACATCTTTGGAAGAAGAATGCATCAGCATGGACAGCATCACTTCCCTGTGTGCAGGGAACCTTTCAAAAAGCCAACCACATCTCAGTTTGCAGTTTCCAGCTCCAGGGCTCACCCTGACTATGAATTCTAACAGTGCAGGCATGGAAGCTGAGCTGTATCCCACCCCCACTTATAATAGAAGCATAAGTTGAACAACTCTATATATAAATGTTAGATTCAAGTGTATCAAACACTCATGCTTCTGTGTCTTCAGAAGCCTGTAAGCCATACAGAGGTTGCAAGCTTTGTAGACATATAACTAGGGGTAGGCAGACAGCTACGACGTTGCTATGGAATCACACAGGGTGGACATATAAACAGAGGTAGGTTACATCCCAGGAGGGATGTCTCAAACAGCACAGGCTTTTCCCCTGCTTCTCAGAGCAGGGCACAAAGTAAACTATATGCATTGCGTCCTTCTGGAGTTTTCCATTTAGAATTTTGGACTACATTTTTACTGTGAATAAATAAAAATGCACAAGAAATTGTGGCTCAGGATGCCATCATAGACTGTGACAACCAAACCATGACTCATGCAAGCCTTATAAATGCTATACATTTTTTAATATAGTAGGTGCACAACATATAAAGAAAAGAATTAGAAATCACAGTGAGAGCTGTCAGTCACAAAGCAGGATGAGGGAAGGGATTGGCAGAGGAACAATAAACTAGCAGAAGGCAATCTAAAAAAAAACATGAGGTGCTAGGAAGAAAAATATGAAACGAGGAAATGAGGGTAGTGGAAAGAAAGGGGGAAATAAATGCAGTGAAGAAACAGAGCAGACTTAAGGAACAGAGAAAATGAATGGTTGTTTGTTTTTTTTTTTTTTCTAATGTATGTACTGGAAAGATCTCCAGAGTGCTGAGGACTATGTGTGCTGTGGATTAAGATGTATAAATCATGGCCTGAATCTGCCTGACCAGAAAGCTCCGGATCCTGATGTATCAGTTTTCAAAGGAGTCATTATCTCTTCTCCAGATGTTGAAGTAGCATCTGCTTCATTAATTCTCTCTTTTCCAGCAGTGGGCCATGATGCAAATGGGTCTCTCAGGAGACAGGTCCACACTGCTATGTCAGGTGGGGCCTGCAGAGGAGGTTTCTAACTCGACACAGACAACCTGCTGGCGGGTGGCACAGAACCCCAGTGGCTCTGGGAGTGTGCTCAGCTGGCATGAATTAACATGCGTTTGTACCCGGTCAGTCAGAAAACTGAGGGACTCATTCTCCAGGATTCACACACAATTGAATGATTCATGATTTCAAATCCCTCAGTAGAAATTAAAGTGCTCTACACCTCAGTAGAGGTTAAGATGCTGTGCACCTCACCAGGAATGGATGCACAGGCCTGTGGTTCCAGCATGGGCTACACTGTAAGACCCTGTCTTGTGGGAAAACTAGACAAAATTATATACCCACCACTAACGTGCAGCAATGCTAGTGCCTAAATGCCGACATGAAAAACTATCAACGCCAGTTTCTATGCCCTGGCTAAAACAGAACTCAGGTTTTCTATAGCATCAAGTAGAGGTACTGACTGGCCATCTTCGTCTCCAATCTTCTCATGTAAACTGTTCTGGTACATAAGGAGATTATTTAGTGCCCAGCATGCAGCCTCCTAGATCGGGAAAGAAGAAGAAAAATGTATCAAAACAGAAATGATTGGAAAGCCTATTTTTAAATCAGGGCAGTAGCTCCGTGTCTGACCTGTACATGTTTGTTCTTCCGATGGCGCATCAGGGCTTTATAGCAGGGTTCCAACCAGAATAGCTTCTCAGTGTCCTCCTCATCATTGTTCTCCTGAGGCTCACTTCTTTCCTCCAAGTCTTGGTTTAAGAAGATGGTCTCAGCTTTTTTTAAAAAAAAAATTAAGTATGTATGTCTTATACATGCATATTATTACCAATAGCTTGAATAGCCAAGCCCAAGAACAGTGTTTGAATGTTCTCAACAGAATGTTCTTTACCAACTGCCTTGGCTAACCATGAATCAATTTTTAATATTTTACACATGACATAACTCTGCTGTCTCACAACTAGATGATGTGGGTACCCACCACCCCAACCAACTAAAGTAGGGTCATTTAAAGTGATTAGCTGGTTCTTGACATCTCACGTGAACATGGATGCCCATACTTGGTGCCATGAGAGCATCCTTAACTGGCAGGAAGGAAGCTTTGATTTAATACTCGGCACTGAAAAGGAGAAAAGGGATTCCTGATTAGTAAAGTGACTTACTGAGGAGCGCAAGACAGCTGAGGGCAGAGATCTGCAAGGCTGCATTCTCTGGATACCGCCGGACAGCTTTCACCACAAAGACATGTACTTCGTTTAACACCAGGATGTTGTAGAAATTACCTAAAGTCAAGTGAGACATTAGGTAAACTCTCACCCATACAATTTAAATGCGTTTACTTACATAGCAGTGTTTAAATCAATGAATCAGTCTAATGGCATAACAGCATATAGTAGGTCAGTAAGTCAATCTTTATGACATAATGGCATACATTAAATCAAAGTGACTTTTTGAAACTTTGGTTCCTACTATTGTCTGCCTTATTAGATAATGCTAGTTGAGTAAGACCAAAGAAGTGTCTGCTTAAGTCAGCTCTGACTCCTCACACCATGGTACAGAAACAAGTGGGCATCTCTTACATGTGGCACTATAGTATTGTGAGTCATCACAATGTTCTCAGGATCAGCCAGCTTACACAACTGTGTCCTTCTTGAAATGCAACCAGCAAACATCTCACCATAGAAAGGCACAGGCCAGCATGTGACCACTATGTTTCACTGGAAATCCTTTGTTGCTTTGTTATGTTTTTATTTTTAATTTAAGGTAAATTCTTTTTAAATATATTTTCAACTGAGATTAAAGCCAAAAAAATTGTAGATACCTCTGGGTTATTATTTGCTGTTTTGATGTAATACAATGCTTAAATCAGGGCAAATGTCCATCCTATCTCATCACATTAATGGCATCCTTGCAGTGGAAGCCCACACCCTTTTCTTCTAGTTCCTTGATGTGCACAGGACATTAACCATCCCTGTCTAACTCATTCCACTGTACAACAACACAGCACAGAACTTACACTTCTTAACCAGGGCTCGGTGCCAACTGACTGACTCCTCCACTGTTTCCTCCTCTCCCCAAAGAGCGATGCACAAATCCTCATTCAGAGCCCAAGTTTCCCCTTCCTTGGCTACATGATCCAGGATGAGACACACATTGCTGAGCCAGAGACCCTCATGGAAATGTGGTGGTGATAACAATACTCCACCATTCAAGAGCAAGCCACGAATCAAAAGTTTATATTTATAAACATATATGCTTACGAAATTACTTGCGGATCTGTGAAAGTAAGGTGCAAACATGATTGCACAATCATATCTAACAGTCTACGCATAGAATTTTAAATAAATGGTCATGAAGGAAAGAAATCAACCGATGGCTGTATACGAGAATATAACTCAAGTTTTAGAAACTCATTCTAACTGAATCTATCAAGGAGTTCTCCTAAAAGTTAAACCAATTTCTAAATTGCACAGGGGACATAATGGTGATGGTGGACAACGAAAACACAACTTTGTATAATGAAACCATAAACATAAGGTTTTTTTTTAATGGCTGAATGATCCTTCTCAAAGTTAGAGTGATGAAAAGCTAAATCTCTATGACAGTAGCCTAAATTTGCATAAAATGTTGCTGGCGATTCTTTAGGAGAAAGACCATCAGAGCCAGTCTCCAACAGTTAATATGCTACCTTATCTACCCTATCATTTAGTTGCCCTATAGTTCATTATTCTGATCACAAAGATCTTGAGAACAATCCCCAAGGTGGTGATGTCATCAGGGGGGCACCACAAGAGCTGCAATGTGAGAGCAAGTGAGTCTACAGATACAGCCGTTGGAAAGCATGGCTTCTGCACTCTCTCCAAGGCAAAGGTCTGAACCTTCACAGCATAAAGCACTCCTTATCACTCCTGTGCTCCTGACAAATGTCCCCAGTGAGGCATCTGCAATGCAAGGCTTTGGGATGCTCAGATCTTGAGCTCCACAGAAGAGACACTCACATAAATAGGAGACAATGAGCCTCAGTGACTGCCAGTCTATAAGCACGGAAGCCGAGATGTCCACGGGCCTCACATACTAGAGACACCAGATATGGAATGGAAAACAACTGCACTAATGATTAAATAAATAAACATTTTTTTAAAAAGTAAAGGGGAGGAGGGTAAAATAAAAGCAAACCAACAAAGGTAATCAAGGTTACCTGGCAGGTCCAAAAATAAGAGCATTATCAGAAATATATTTTTTTAATTAAATAAATCACCAAATTAAATTTGTCCTGGGAATAATGGCTTATTGTTTGAAAAATCTATAGATTTAATTCCATAATACCAAAAGAAAAGGAGAAAAATCTTTGCATGCATTGTTTGGTATTTAATAAAATTCAATGCTCATTTGTGATTTTTTTCTTTAAAAAGGGACAGATATAAAAATAGAAGTAAGCAAGAAACAGAAGAAATGTTCCTAACTTTAAAAAATGTCATAAAACAAGCTGATTTTGTCACTATGAAAACATATGACACTCATTATTCTGGATGAGAGAATATTCAAAATTTTATCCCTAAAATCAGGAAGAGGACAAGCATAGTGCCAAACACTGCTCCCATTCAGCATTGTCCTGGTGATTCTGGGTCAGGCAAGAAGGCAGGCAGAGAAGTAACGGATGTAATGAGTGGGATGGACGGATGCAGAGTGCTACTGTTTACAAACCATTAACTTACATAACCTGCATATATGTGCAAAAAAGTTGTCAGAAATTTAAAAAAAAAAGACAGACAAAATCATCTTCATTTCCTCGTGCAGGCACAGTTCAGAGACATAATTTCAAAACAGGTGCCAATTACAATTATAATGAAAATTATGCACCTAAAATAAATAGTAAAGATATGTAAAACCTGCATAGACTGTACAAAAGAAATGATAGTAAGGAGATGTCAGTTCTTCCTAAAATGATCCGTATATTTGTGTCATTTCTGTACAGATTCCATTATAGTTTTAAACTAAAAAAGTTAATTCTCAAATGTGTATGGAATAGTAACAAGCCAACGCAAAGCCCAGACATAAGACTCAAGAAGAAGAATGAGTGGGCACTTGACTTAGTGTTTCAGATACCAGATCTTAGAGAGCATCATAGAATGCTGATCCAGAGAAGTCAAATAAACCAAGGCAACAGAAAACCATCGGCAAACTCATATCCTCATTATGTATTCTAATGGGTTCCCAAAATGATGCCATAGTCTGGGTTCTATGATAGAATCACATCAAACATAGATATACAGCGTCTCTAGAGTACACTGATTTGATTCTATAGAGTGTATATCCAAAGCAGTATAGCCTGTCGCATAGAATGAATATATATGTATATATATATATATATGTGTGTGTGTGTGTGTGTGTGTGTGTGTGTGTGTGTGTATGCATATATACATAGAGAGAGAGTTAAATATGTGATTTATATATATTATGTATTTATATATTATGATATATAAACCATATATTTATACATTATAATACATCATTTATATATATAAACTTTTGAGGACAGGAAACATTTGCTAGCTCTGGTAATACACAAACTCTTATGTTGGGCGATAAGATCTTTTTTGGCTTTCTGCTTCATGTGTTCCACATAATTTATACTTACTCCTTTATAGTTAGCAACCATAGTTTAAACACAGCCCAACAAAGAAGCTCTCCTGGAGATGACTTCAGAAAATAAGTGCAGAGTTCTCATTAATGCCACCTGTATATATTTTGTGTTCCTTTCATAACCATTTGCTGCTTCACAATATTTCTACCCAAGGTTTATCAAGATGCTACTTACTCACTAGAATAGAATACATGGAAGCTACATGCATACACATAATATAGCTTGTGATAAAAAATTATATGTGCATTATAACTCACCTAAGGTAAGCCTATGGAGCAAGGAACAGCTCACTTCTTGAATTTTTTCATTGGCAGGGAATGCTTTCATGGCTTCCACCACAATATTATAACACCTGACATTCCCACTCATGAGGACTTCAACATTGTTGCCTAAATTTTAAAAAAGAATCATAATTACCACAAGGGAATAAGTTTCTTCTTTCAAATACACATACAAATGAGTATTACATAGATCTGTGTAATGAGTACAGATCCATATGCAAATAGCATGTCTATCAAATAGCTATAAAGATTGCATGTTGTTAGTTGCTAACACAACAGGATGTAGAATTGAGCTCTGGCGTAACCATAAATTATTTTCATTTGGTTCCTTGTTTTAAAATTTTAAAGTATCTGTAGGATTAATATTTTGGAAATTAACCTACCATTCTACCAAAAGCAATCTACAGATTCAGTGTAATTGCCATCAAAATTCCAACATAATTATTTACAAAAATTGAAAGAACAATCTTCAACTTCACACGGAACACACACAAAAATCAGAATAGCTACCAATCCTTAATAATAAAAGAACTACTGGAGATAACACCATCCAAGATTTCAAGTTTATTACAGAGCTATAATAATAAAAACAGCATGGTATTAGTATTAGCATAGAAACTGAAATGATTAACGGAATTGAGTTCAGGACCCAGATATAAGTCCACACACACACAGATACCTGATTTTCAATGAAGAAGCCAAAAAATGCACACTGGAAAAAACATGGCATTTTTAACAAATAGTGCAGATAAAACTGGTGGTTGCATATAAAAGAATGAACACAGATCCCTATGGATCATCTCACCCAAAATCAACACAAAATGGATCAGAATTTCAACATAAGACTAGATATCTTCAATCTGATAGAAGAGAAAATAGTAAATATTCCTGAACTCATTGGCATAGGAAATGACTTTTTGAACAGAATTATCATAGGAACTAAGAACAATTAATAAATGTGACCTCATGAAACTGAAAATCTGTATGGCAAAGAACACCATCATTTGGACAAGTGATAGGGCAAAGAATGAGGAAAGATCTTTACTGATTATACATGCAACAGAGGGTTAATATCTAAAATACATGAAGAACTAAGAAAAATCATGAATAACAAAGGAACAAGCCAATTTAAAAATGGGGTACAAAACTATGCAGAGAGTTATCAAAAGATGAAACACAAATGACCAAGAAACACTTAAAGAAATATTAAACATCCTTAGTCATCATAGAAATACAAAGTAAAAGTATTTTGAGATTCAATCTTACCCAAGTTAGAATGGCTATGATCAATAAAACAAATGACACTACAACCGGGCAAAGATATGGGTAGGGGGAACATCTGTTCATTGCTGGTGGAAGTGCAAACTTGCATGGTCACTATGGAAAGCAGTGTGGTAGCTCCTCAAAGAGCTAAAGATAAATCTACCACAAGATCCAGCTATACCACCCTTGGGTATATACCCAAAGGATTGTGGAATCTTACTACAGAAATACTTGCTCATCCATGTTCATTGCTGCTCTATTCACAATAGCCAGATCCTGGAAATATCCTAGATGTCCATCAACTGATGAATGGATAATGAAAACGTAGTACACCTACACAATGGATTATTATTCAGCTCTTTAGAAACTGAAATTATGAAAGTTTCAGGCAAATGGATGGATCTAGAATACATCATCCTCAGGGAGATAACTCAACCCCCCCAAAAAGACAAATACTGAATGTTTTCTCTTATATGTAGATTTTTAACTATCAAGCTTTTGATATGTGTGTTAGAATTGGAATAAGAGATTAGGTAACTAGAAAGGAACTACTGTGGAGAAGTAGTTCTCCAAGCAAGGAAAAATATAATATAGTGTCATGTGGTAATAAAGTAGAAACTAAAATGGAAAGTTAAGTAGGGAAGGGATGGGAGAGAAAGGTAAAACAGAGAATACAGAAAGGACAATTAACACTAAAATGCCATTTGAAAAATCATAAGGAAACATACTATAGAATCTTGCATATATATTAAGAGAATCTAAATTGAATTATCAAATAATAGATGAGACAGTGCCTCAACTAAATATCTTATTGCCAACAAGTAAAACCTCCAGTGACAGAAATGGGTTACATATAGTTAAGTCATTGACCAAAGGGTCTCATGGAATTCCTCCCAGACATCATAGGCTGTTGTCAAGGTTATTGGTTGCTCTCTACAACCTGATGGTAAGGCCCTGTTGCTGAAGACAACACTTACTTATGTCATCAAACATGGAGAAGTTGAGAAAGCTCCTAACTAGAAGCTTTATCTCTACTGACAGGCAATCATGGTACTAGAAGGCACTCTGCATGCTACCAGAGGAGAAAGATAACCATCAACATCACCCAACTACAAACCCTGCAACCTACAGTGACCTTTCAGCATAATATACTCATGCAATAGTGGCATAAATGTTATGAGAGTCACCAACCACTTTGTTTAAAAATTAGATTTCAGACCCACTCCTTGAGATTAAACCCATACCTGACACTGCTAAAGAGGCCAAGAATCTCAGATTAGATAGATCATGGGCCTAAGGGCAAACCTAACTATCATTCTGCTATGAAACATAGCAACAAAATGATTCCTAATGACAAACTGCTATACCCATAGATCAATGTCTCAGTCAACACTTATCAGAGAAGAAGCTTCTTCTTGTTGTAGTAGAAGGTTATTAACACAGAGACCTACAACTAAACAACGCACAGAGAGTGACTTTGAAGCACTCAGTTTGTCCTACTTATGAATACCATTGCTATGATTAAACATCATGACCAAAAGCAAGCTGGAGAAAAAAAGGATTTATTTGACTTCTACCTCCATACCACAGTCCATGAATGAAGGAAGTCAGGACAAGAACTCAAGAAGGGATGGGACCTGGAGGCAGAGGCCATGGAGGGGTCCTGCTCACTGGCTTGCTCATCATGGCTTGCTCAGTCTGCTTTCTTATAAAACCCAGGACAGCCAGCCCAGGGATGGCACCACCCACAATGGGCTGGGCCCTCATCCATCAATCACTAACTAATAAAATGCTCTATAGTCAATTTTATGGTTTACACAATATATTTTGATCATGTTTCCCCAACTCCTACCAGAACCTTCCTACCTTCCTACCCACCCAACTTTATGTTCCTTCTCTCTTTCAAAAAATCCTAATAAAAGCAAAAATCAAAACAAAAAAAGCAAATGACCAATAAGACAAAAAAATGCCAAAACACAAAGTCCACAAGCATAGAACTTTTTTTGTGTTGGCCAAATACTACTTACTGGGCATGAGGCCTGTCCTCGAGTGTTGTCCATATACCCAGTGACATTCCACATGATCAAAATATATTGTGTGTAAAAATGTTTTATACACATAATTTAAGACAAAGAAAACAAAAAATTGAGGGTTTTGTACAAGTCTAAAAACAGTCATATGTATTTCAAATAAATGAGCTCAGAGGTCTACTTCCTGGTTCGAACATTGATTATGGTTTTTGCAATGTCTTTTCCTCACCCAAGGGAAAAAAACCTCAAGATTATGTCATACATTAGAACAGTGAAAATACACTTGGATCTATTTCCTCCACCCTAGAGAAGGAGCCAGCAAAGAGGCAGAAATCTTGAACTTCCTGGAGATGGCAGATTGGAGGAGGACAGATAAACACAAAGACAAAGTACATGAGCAAGGGGCTGACATGACAGGCAGAGAGGAAAGAAAGGAGCCACGAGGGGCGGGGGAGCTGCTGTGAATCTGTGGGGGGAGACACTTCTGAATGTAATATTAGCTACTCACCAAACAGATAAACATCTATCTGTCAAAGATTTGCCCTAGCATAGCTAAAACTATTTGTAAAAAAAAAAATCATTTTAATGTTTAAATGGAATTGTAAAACCACCAAAATAGTTTTTAAACTTGCAAGAATGAAAAGAAGTGGCCTGATAAAATGCCTTTGCTGTAGAACCGGCATTAAAACCTCTTGATTCCTCATTGTTAACTGCTGCTTGCTTTGACCTTTGTGTTATGAATCGACACATTTTAACTGGATTATGTCATAAGTGGGTAGAAGACAATGGATTCCAAAAGCAATCGGCCCAAAATAAATGAATAATGAACAGAGCCCAGGAAAAGTGCAAGGCAGAAAATAGCCATCTTGCTGACAATGATGTGTCAGAGAAATGTAAAGTATGGCACTCTGCTTCGGGATTAGTATTCAGCCCCATCCTCTGTTGAATGCTTGATTTCCTGTAGATAAGAAAATGCTATGTTTTTATGAACATATTAAAGGGGCTATTTTTCCCGAGAGCATTTGCTTTTTGACCCTGCTGCAATGAAGTCTCAAGGTGCTATACCTGAAACCATACATGTACACCATATGGGTATTGTGTATATACTGTATCTACATTCTATGTGTAATATATGTAACATAATACATATATATATAATATACATGTATGGAAAATTCATATTGTACCACAGTGTTAATGGTTTTGTAATATATATTACATACCAAGTATTAGTTTATATTCTTCACACTAATTTACTAACTTAACACAAAAGAACTTTACTTGTATGAAGATAAAAACACTACTATTAAGTGCATGTTTATATCTGGCTCAAACCACACAGAGAAATGTGAAGTGCGAGTGTGCACTTATAAGACAGAATCTGAGGGATATTGCAGCCCATTGGTAATCACTGGTAGTGTCTACAGCAAATTATGTCTTCTGATTTCTGCTTTGTTGATGAAGTAGCTAAATTTCAAAGCATCAATAAATGCTAATCAGAAATCAAAACAGAGTTCAAACCTACTGTACGGTTATTTGGGCCACTCAAAACCTCACACTGCTGGGCAGTGGTGACAACACACGCCTTTAACCCAGCACTCAGGAGGCAGAGGCAGACACATCTCTCTGTGAGTTCGAGGCCAGCCTGGTCTACAGAGTGAGTTCCAGTACAGCCAGAGAAATTTTGTCTCAAAGAAGCAAAAAAAAAAAAGAAAAAAGAAAAAAAGAAAAGAAAAAAAAACTCACACCATGTCTGCACCCTCACCCACTTACCCTTATCATGCCCTTCCCCTGCCTCCATCAGAGAAATTCCTGCAGGTACTTGGAGATATGCATGCCTCTGCATGCAAACACACACAGACTTGCACACACACACACACACACACACACACACACACACACACATAAGCTTATGTGTACAAACCTGTGCACATTTACATGCAGATGCATGTACATACAGTAGACACTCACACTCATGCACGCATGCATGTACCCACTCACACACATGCATTCACATTTACACACAGGTACACACACATATACACTCACCACATGCACACATTTATGTGCACACTCAACCATGCTAGCTCGTATGCACAAACATACACATGTATATACACACATATATGTACACAAAGTACAGACTGACATACATTCATGCACATACACATGTACCTAATCACATACATACATGCATGCACATATTCATATATACACCCAAACAGGCACATACACATTTACACACACACACACACACTCATAAAACCAGAGTTTCTTGAGTAGCTTTCCATTTTTCTGCCCCACATCTTTTTTTGTTTTGTTTTTTCAGTCCTGAGGATTCACCTTAAAGCCTCACGAAATGCAAGCACTCACTTGGCCAATGAACTGCATCTTCAGTACTAATTTTATTTTATTTTATTTTGAGACATGCTCATCATAAGTTATCCAGGCAGACCTTGAATGCAGCCTCCTGAATGTAGTGGAGATTTCAGACTTGAGCTACGGGTCTAGCCAACCCCACATATTATGTTCCTAATGTCCAGCTCCTAAACACTTCCCTGTATTCAGTTCTACTGCACACCTCCTTACATGCTAAGTTCTCAGTGTTCAAGACTCTTCAAGAGCTCTGGCCTTGGTCTCTGTGTTCTCACAACCGCAGGAATTCTGCCTTAGGATGCCTGGCCCTGCCTGGGATCATATCTGTGTTTCCTACTGAATCATGAACTCAGAAGAGGCAAGGCACACATTTATGCTTCCCATGCTCTAAGCCTAGAACTGGAGGCAGCATAGTCTGAATAAATATAAATTAATTAAATGAATCAGTGAATAAAGAAGCTTAGCATCCACAAGTGTGGTGATATTTCGTTTGTGATATTTCATTTGCTTGAAGATCAGAGTGTGAAGCTAAGCCACTAGTCAGCCATAGAGGCCAGGCAGCAGGGGCACACACCTTTAATCCCAGCACTAGGGAGGCAAAGGCAGAAGGGATCTCTGTGAGTTCAAGGCCACCCTGGGCTATACAAGACTGATATAGTCTAAAAGAGAAACAGAGCCAGGCAGTAGTGACACACATCTTTGATTCCAGCACTTGGGATCTCACGCCTTTAATCCCAGCACTAGGGAGGTGGAGACAGGAAGTGATATGGCTGGGCAGAGAGATGAATATAAGGTGGAAGGAGACAGGAGCTCAGTCTCTTTCAGGCTAAGGAGTTGCCCAGGTAAGAGGTGGTGGCTGTGGCTTGCTCCTTTGTCTCTCTGATCTTTCAGCATCTACCCCTATATCTGACTCTGGGTTTTTATTATTAAGACCAATTAGAATTTACACTACACACACACACACACACACACACACACACACACACACACTATAAATATGAATTAATTAAATGAATCAGTGAATGAAG
>CABHPR010137412.1:0-33033 GCA_902168415.1 Peromyscus melanophrys | reverse complement strand
TCTGAAGCACATCTTACGTACCTTCCAAGGCTTGTGAGAGTGTCCAGTGCTGGGCAGTTCATTCCGAGTCTTTTCTTTTTGAGACCAAGTCTCATTATGTAGCCCGAGTTGGACTGAACCTCACGGTGTACAACGGTCTGGACTTGAACTCACAGAGACTTGCCTGCCTCTGTCTCCTGAGTGCTAGGATTAAAGGAGTGCACCACCACACCTAACTCCTACCAATTTTTAAGGCAGCCCTTTTTAATGCAGGGCTTAACTTTTTTATACCTGGTTGAAGCCTGCCACTCTGCCACCACCCTGTCCTCACTGCCCTAATTTCATCTTCAGAGCAACCCAGAACATACTGAACACTTTCTTCATGAGACTGACTTCAGGCATTTAAAGGACACCCTCCCATCCCTAGTGAATCTCCTATTCCCAGTTCTTCTTTAGGCTGCTAACTGTCCTTAACCTTAGGTTAGATGCCATCTGTTCAAGTGGCTTCTGAAGGTGGACCTAGTCCCTAGGTGTGGCCCCAAGTGCAAAGAATAGACTCTCCCATATTTTCAATTTCTCCTCAACTAAGACCTTGATGTCAACTCACTTGGGATTTCAGTCATGCTTCCAATAAGCTATATTTCTCACATACTATTATTTTTTGGTTGTGTTTTTTATATAAACTACATAAGTAGAGCTATTTTCTGACCCAAGTGTGTTTCATGTTTCTGCAGCAAGTGAAGGACCTTTAGTATATATTCTCTTAAAAATTTTGACCATGTCAGATCTGCCCGCTGCTGTGGACTTTAAAGGCTTTTTTTGGGGGGGGGGGGGAGGCTAATTTAATCACTCAATCATTTGGTCGTCCCTGTGTACTTTATGCCACTGGAACTTTAATAACCTGTGCAGGTGTTCTTCTCTGTGTTGTTGGAGAGAAACAGTCTCAGACTGAATGAGAAGGGTTGCCATCAGATTCTGGGACTTTCCACCGCGCCATGTCTGCCTGGCTCTGTTGACGGCACTGTAGGAGATCGCTCTTCTAGTGACTGATCTACTCTGGGTGCTCCTTGCAGGGGGTCTCAACTCTAAAGGCCATGCAGGTGAGCATGTCACCAGGATGCCAGCCTTACATGGTCAGCTTGGAGCACCACACCTGTCTGCATGTCTTAGGTGGTCTGCAGATGTCCCTGAACTAAATATCTGGGAGAGGCTGTCAGGGGAGCTGACCCCATAGCTTACTGCATTCCACTCATACTCTTACTAGATTGCTCTTTTTTCTTTTTGTGCTGGGGCTGAACCCCGGGAATTTGTGCGTGTTAGGTGAAGGCTCTCCCACTGAGAGAGTTACATCCCCAGATCCACTATGTCCTTTTTTATCCCAGACCCTAGTGGTTTTGTCTCTGCAGTTTAAAGCACAGAGTAGCCATGCTGACGGTGATTGGCTCCTTGTAACTCATACCTTGTCATGTGCCCCAGCTTCCTGTTGCGGTCTGCAGAACCCCTCCAAGTCCCACTGTCACCACAGGTCAACACCAGGGTCCCTTGGTCTGGAGTTTCGGAACTGATTTTGCCCACTCTTTCTTCTCACAGTACATGCCACACCCCCGTCACCTCTTGTTTCGCACGTTTTCTCCAGCATCCTCAGGAAGAATTTATCTGCTTCCTTTACAGGAGCGCTCCGGCCTCTGGATAATACTGCCTATGCTTGTACGCTCGGAGGCTTGGCTGATAATACTGCATATGCTTACAGGCTTGCGGGCTTGGTTCCTTCACAGCAGGTGACGACAGCGCTGTCCCTCTGTGGCTTAAAAATCCCTAGCTGGAGTACATTTTGCTCCTTGTTTGGCTTTAAAATTTTTTTTTAACTTTTTACCTTTTATGACTGTGGGGTTCTAGCAGTGTTAGCTGCTTCTTGGGTTAATGGATCCAAATTAGGAAATCATAACTTTTAAATTACATTAATTTATTCATTATGTATGTGATGTACATAGCAGCACGTGGAGGTCAGAGGACAGCTTGTGGGAGTTGGTTCTCTCCTTCCATTGTGTGGATCCTGGAGGTCAAACTCGGGCTGGCAGGTTTAGCAGCAAGCATCTTTGACTCCGAGTAATCCTGCTGGCCTGAAATTTGCAATTTTTTAATAAAAAATTCCTTTTAACAAATGATTAAGTAGGAGAATATTTTTTTTTCTACTAACCATTTTTCCTTTGCTGTGTTAATTAAAATGTGTACTTTGAGGTAGTAGATTCCAAGAGAAGTGTGAATTTCACGTTTGCTATGTTCCTGCTTTTATTACATGTAACTAATCCTTTCCTGCTTAACAGTTCTGCATCCAGTGGAGAGTCAAGCTGCCGTTAACTTCCTCTGTCTGACACTCAGCTTGGTGTTGCTTTGCTGTGTGCGTCTTAGACCTCGGGTCCACCAGGCCCTGGTTTGTGCCAGGTGCCTTTTCTGTCCTCCGTGGAGGCTTTTTCCTTCCACAATTCAATTTTTCAGAATTTAACTTTTGATTGCAAAAGTCAGGCCCAGCGAAACCTCTTGGTTGTGCTCACAGTTTGCTGGGCGGCGCCGTATTTTCAGTGTGTGCTGTGCTGTGGCCCGTCTGCTGATGCAGCACCTCTGCTGTCTTCAGTAAATGAAAGGCAAACATTTCCACCCATTAGTGCTTAGAAGGGAAGAAGAGGAGACGCTCGGGTGCTCAGCACATCGTGGGATGAGATAAGTGTGCAGTAGATTTATATTTTACTCAGCTTGGTCAAGTGACTCACATTCGGGATTTTCTATTCCCGATTGTTTGGTGATGATTTCTCCAGTTTTTTTTTTTTTTTTTTAAATTTGGTGCCACTTAAGACATGAAATTTGACCCTGTACAGGGAGAGTTTCTAGGAAAACAGATGTTTCTGCTTTTTATTTCGAGCAGAAAGAATCACGTTGCTATCAAATACAGTAGATAATATTTAGACTGATAACAGTAAACAAAAATTTCAGATCATCCATCTGACTACTCGTCAGATCCTGAAAACTGCTAGCAAGCATGAAACAATTCAGATGAATTATGATAAAGTCTCTTCCCAAAGCTTTTGCTTTGCCAAAACTATTGCCAGAACACAGACAAAAAAGAAGGTTTGATGCTCAGCTTATATGTGAAGGAAAACAAAGGAGAGTGTGATTTGCAATTTCGGAACACTCTTTTTTCCCACAGCAGGGGGAAGTTTCAAAGCAAGCTTGGTATTTTTGTGTCAGTCTTCAGTCCTTTGTTCAGAAAAACTAATAGTCTGTCCTCAGAAACTGGAACTGTCTTCTGTGCGCAGGCTGATAGTGGTAACACATATATAAACACTACAGAAATGTAACCTCGTGTTCAAGGGTGTCCGTGATAAATTATAAATGCCATACACTCTAACATTTAAGCTATAATTTGCATGGGAAAATCCACACCTTTTAGTTCGCAGTACTGTGAGTTTTGACAATTCAAAATCATGTGATTATCACCACAATTAAGACATAGAATGAATCCATTATTCATAAGATTCCCTTATGCCCTTTTGAAGATGGCTCCTGTCCCCAGCTCCTGCCTGGCAACCACTGGTCCATTTTCTGCGTCTGGGCTTTTCGTCATCTAGGATGTCGGATGAGTGACGTCATGGAGACAGCTCTTTGAACTGGCTCCTTTTACCTGGGCTCATGCATTTGCGATTCCTTCATGTTACTGAGTAGGGTCCACTGTGTGGATGCACCCCTCTTTGCTGACCTATTCATCAGTAGAAGGAGATTTCTTTTCTTTCCTTTTTTTGATGATCACAGATGAGGCCATTGGGAGTAGGGTTCCTCCGGACACGGCAGCTTTATAGGACAGCACCAGAGTGTGCCTGCAGCTTGTGAGGGTGGCAGGTGCTCCCATCTCAGCCCTCCTCACCCCTTCTTCCTGCTGTGTTCTCCTGGCTTCTCACGATGTACACTGGGAACATCTCATAGGCTTCTGCTACTGTGACTGAAGTGTCTGTGTGGAGCTTTTGTCTCCTTTGGGATTTAGATTATTTGTTCATTTCTTATTGAGCTTTGATAGGTCTTTAGTTAGAATAGAAATTCTTCTTTTTTAAGATTCATTTTATTTATTATGTATACAGTGTCCTGTCTGTGTGTTTGCTTGCACACCAGAAGAGGGCATCAGATCTCATTATACATGGTTGTGAGCCACCGTGTGGTTCCTGGGAATTGAACTCAGGACCTCTCAAAGAGCAGTCAATGCTCTTAACTGCTGAGCCATCTCTCCAGCCCCCATAGAATATACATTTTTTTTTTTAACCAGGCTTGTGTTTTTCCAATATTTCTCCCAGTCTGTAGTGTTTCTTTTTATCACTTAACAATGTCTTTTGCAGAGCAGGAGTTTTGAATTTTGATAAAGTTCAAAATAATTAAGTGTTTAAAATAATTGAGCTGTGCTTTAGTGTGTCTTCGTTAAGAAATCTTTGTCAAGGGCATAGGGCTTTATCTGGTGTATTTAATTTGAGAAGTTGCTTTCAGTTTTGCATTTAGGTCTGTGGTCCACTTTGGGTTAATTTTTGTGTATAGAATGAGGTGTGGATTAAAGTCTGCATCTTTGCTGCTGGCTTCTTTCTCAACTGAGTTAGTGTAATCTTACCTGTGTTGAAAACCAGCTAGCGAGGCTGGGGGTGCTGGTACATGCTGTAATCCCAGCATTTAGGAGGCAGAGGTAGGAGGATTGCCACAAGTTTTAGGCTAGCCAAAATTGTTTTCTTCGGTGTTATATGGTTTCAGCAGACAAATCTTTCACATATCAGATGTGATAATTTGTTTATGGAGCTCTCAGGATTTCCTTAGTTGCAGGGGAACCCTTCCCATTTCCAGCAGTAAATGCAGTCATATCTGTGGGCTTTGTACAGTTTTATCCAGGTAAGGAAGCTCTCCTCTCGTCCTAGTTTGTTGAACATTGTTTTCATGAAATGGTGTCAGATGCAATCAAATGCTGTGTGTGTGTGTGAGTGTGTGAGTGTGTGTGTGAGTGTGTGTATGTGTGTGTGTGAATGTGTGTGAGTGTGTGTGTGTGTGTGTGTGTGTGTGTGTGTGTGTGTGTCTTCTGTCACTATGATGTATTACTTTGGTAGATTTTCATGTATTGAGTCAGTCTTGTGTTCCTAGGATAGATCCCACTCAGTTATAGTGAGTAGTTTTTACACGTTCCCGCATTCTAGTACTTAGCTGAGGATTTGTGGCTACAGCCAGGAAGGATGTTGCTGTGCAGTTTTCTTTTCTCATGGTGACTTTGTCTGCCTTTGGTATTAGGATAATGCTGGGCTCAGAGGTGCTCGGAAAGGTTCCCTCTTCCTTAATATACTTTTGTTTTGTTTAATGAAATGGGTTTCGCTCTTCAGTGTCCCTGGAACTTAGTATGTAGTGTGGCTGGCCTTGAATTTTCAGTACTTCTGCTGCCTTCAGCCCCCAAGGATTGGGATTAGAGGCATAAGATACCCCACTTGCCCCTTTGATGTTTTTGATGTTTATTTTGTAGAATTTTTAAGGTATTCAGGTTAATTATTCTTTAAACATTTTGTAAAGTTCACTAGTGAAGCCATTTACACGTGCTTTGGACAATGGTGAAATATGCATCATGTTAATAGTTGTGCTTTAATTTGCTTCTCACTTTAATACTTTGCTTACTTACGTATCTTTAGAAACAATTCAGATCCTGAAAGATGAACTTTGTTAATAATTGACCACATGCAAAACTTGTAGCTTCGTCAGACCCAGGAGTTATTTTTGATGGGCTCAGTTCTTTTGATCTGATTAAATCCATTAGTTGAACAAACCCGCTCATTTAGTAGACATTTATTGTGCATCCATTATAGGTTAGATTTAGGAGGGAGATTTTGACATGAGGTAATGTTCTCATTTGCTGCTGCTGGAGAGATGTTAACTGAAGTATCTATTTATCATCCATCCATTCATCCATCCATCTGTCTATCTGTATATCCACTTATATGCTGATAAAAATAAAAGTTTCTATCATTAAAAATATTTATGTACTCTATGATTTACTTGATAGTCTTATTGTTTGACAATATCCAAGAAATTATGTAAATTTTCTGTTCTTTTAGAGCTTGTTACAGCCGACATTTATTCTTTCAATATTAATTAATATTAATTAAATTATGACTTAGTAAAGAGGATTTGACCTCAGTATTCTAATTAGTAGGTATTTATTCTTGGGAGAATTATTATCACCATAGAGCAAGGAAATTAGCAGGAAAATAAGATGCAAAGAAATTTTGGTTACTGATAACATGGTAATTTCCTTCCATACGTATTATTGTTACCATCCGTTAAACAAAGCCAGTGACAAAGAGATTATTCTTAGGAAGATAAAAGGAGCCCTTTCATATGTTAAAAACAATTTTGCTGATGCCTAAACAGTTAATCGTACTGTTTCCCACTTCGGAGAATTCTGAGGTCCTTAACCTGAGTGAAGTTCTTAAGGTGGAGAGAAGGGACATTCTGCCCCTGCAAAGCAGATGAAAGTCTTAAAGTAAGGAACCCGCAGCAGGATGAATCGTTAATCACTCTTCAAGGTCCAATTCTTCTTATTGAATTTCCTTCTTTTGGCCCAGTGACACATTCAGTGAAGGATCATGATTCTATACAATTAATTCCATGACTATAAGTACTGAGAAAAGAGAGGTTATTAAAACTCAGGAGACTTCTGCGTTCCAGTAAAACCATTAAGAAGGAACTAATGTGATAATAAAGTGAAAAGCAATTCAAAACTTATCAGCCTAATAAAGAGTATAACCAAATATCTTCTAGCAATAAAAATCTTTGGAAATGAAACAAAGGAAAAAAGCTCTTCCCGCTCAGACTAACAGTGTTACGATGGGTTTGGCCTTCGTTAAATCAGCCACGGTATCTTGAAGAGGATATTTAATTATCAGGTGATTTGTGACCATATTCAATGGAGAGTTATGGGGGGAGGGCACGGCATTTTGATGTCCACCCTACACATACAAAGTCCAGCCACAGCACTGTCACCTGCCTTTTCTGTGATTCAGTTAGAAGCAATTCGTCCCACAGCGTGGGAGTGAGTTATACGTGCGCATTGAAATAACACCGTTCTGCCAAGAAGCACAAAGTATTTCATCTATATGAAGGGAGTTGAATGTCAAGAAATGCTTTGTGGCAGATGGCAGGATGCACAGGCCTCTCATCTTCCATTTTTACGGCCCTGAGGGGAAGAGAAGAGTAGGTGTTCAGCATCAGGCCTCCAACTCGTTCAACCTGCAGAAGGCTGGCTTTCCTTGAAGTGGCCGGTGCCCATTCTGTCTCCAGCCTGTGCAGGAGTTATAGAGCATGCAGAGCTTCCAAGTCACAGCCACCAGAAGCCATTAAGCAGCCGTCACGCATGATCAGAGTCACAGAGATGCCCAGCATGCTCCTGCTGTGAGCTTCCTCCTTTTAAACACCCATCGCTCCTCTTCTATATTCTCACCTTCCTCCTCCTCCTCCTCCTCCTCCTCCTCCTCCTCCTCCTCCTCCTCCTCTCTTCTTTATACTTTTCTTTTGTGAGACAGTGTCTTACTATGTAGCCCTGGCTGATCTAGAACTTTTTATGTAGAATAGGCTAAGCTCAAATTCCCATAGCTGTCTACCTCTGCCTCCAGAGTGCTGGGTTTAGAGGCGTGCGCCACTGTGGCCCTGTTCCAGCTTTTGTTCCTTTCTCCTCCATCTCCCTCATCAGGTCTTTTGTCTTTTCACGACTCACCTTTTGTTTCTTCTGGATCCCAGTATCTCATGACATGGGGGTCCCCTCTCCCACAAAAACAATGCTGATAAGAGGTGAATCTTTCCATATTGATCTCCAAGAATTACAGATTGGAATGAGTTCTAAGAAAATTTGATCCAATTTCTTCATGTTAAATAATAGGCAAACTGAAGAAGTGGTGTGTTCCAGGTCATAGAAAGTTGTTGTGTTGGCACAGGAGAGCCTGTGGTCCCAGGGTTTGCTTCATGTCTGCCTGGCTGGTTACAGCCAATGCCAGTGCATGGTCCAGACTCTAAATGGCTTGGTGGAGGCCTATAAGGCCAGAGAATGAAAGTGGTGGTCCATTTCACTAGAGCATCAACTGGAACTGCCTTGGGGCAGAGAGGTTGTATGGCAGCTAGTCACCTGTGGCCTCTCAGCTCCCTTCCTACCCACCTCTGCTGATGTTGCCCACTCTGAGACTGCAAACCCCATCAATCCTGCCAAGATGTGTGCTGGGTAGGGGCTGCAAGCCTCAAGATGTGTGCTGGGTAGGGGCTGCAAGCCTCAGGATGTGTGCTGGAGAGGGGCTGCAAGCCTCAAGATGTGTGCTGGGTAGGGGCTGCAAGCCTGGTGTGGGAAGCCCACCTTCCTCTTGTTTCCTCTAACTGACGCTGGAGTCCACTGACTCCTGGAGTCATCTATGGAGGCAATGCTTTCTTTCATGTTGCAGTTTCTCCATATGTCTAGAACTATATTGGCTACTGACCTCCCAGTAACACGAGCAGAGGCCTCTGTACCAGCTCTTGGAGGCCCCTTCTCTCAGTTTTGGGTGTTTCATAAGCCTAAACTCTCCTTTGGCTGCCCAGGTCTTAGTTACATCTGCATTTTAAAGGTAATCAACATTTGACTGTCATCTTCTTAGTTAAACAATGGGCACACTTTGTTTCTGATCTGGGGGGGGGGGGGCGCATGTCCCTAGTGATATGAACACCAGTCAGTATTACCCATCTTATTAGAACACTCCTAATTGTCTGAAGAGTGTGCACAAAATTTATTATATACGAAAGGGAACAAGAACGGAAAGGAGCTGCAGACATCTTTGGCAGAGCGTCCCACCTCCCTGTGGACACCTCCAGCAGCTGCTGTTAGGGGCACGGCAATGGGAAGGTCTGAGAAAACAGGCTCAAGGCTTGTTCCTGGAGGCATATGAGGCAAGGCAGGGAACTGTCTGGGCCTTTGTTTAAGGAGATAGAGAAGGTACTTTGGCTGGGAGGATAATTTTTTAATAAAAAAAATTATTAATTTTATTTAGTGTGTGTGTGCGTGTGTGTGTGTGTGTGTGTGTGTGTGTGTGTGTGTGTATGTGAGTGTGTGTGTGTGTGTGTGTGTGTGTGTGTGCATGCCCGAGTGCCCCAGTGTGCACATGGATGCCAGAGAGCTTGTGGGAGCTGTTTGTTTTTCTCCTGCCGCCATGTGGGGCCCCGGAACTGAGGTCATTCAGGTTTGTTGGCCCGTGCTTCGACCCACCGAGCCATCCTCTCATGGGTCAAGGAGGAGTATTTAAAAACTTGTTTTCCTTATTCTTGAGAATTTCATCCATGCATGCAATGCAGTACAGTCATATATACCTCCATTTCCCCAGTACAACTCCTCCCATATTCCCTTCCACATTCCTTTCCCAGCTTTTATTTTTGTTTATTTGTGTATTTTATGTATGAGTGCTCTATCTGCACATCAGAAGAGGGCGCCAGACTCCACTTTAGATGGTTGGGAGCTGCCATGTGGTTGCTGGGAATTGCTCAGGACCTCTGGAAGAGCAGCCAGTGTTCTTAACCGCTGAGCCATCTCTCCAGCCCCGATTCTCAACTATTTTTTTAAATGTTAATTTTTATAATCCACTAAGTCCAGTTATTGCTGCCCATACATGCATGGGTGTGAGGCCATGAGAAGCCAACCAGTGGCCACATTCTCAAAATAAATAAATAAATGAATAAGTAAATAAAAGAAGTGATTCTTCCTTCCTCAACAACTATCAGTTGCCAGTGTCTCCTCAGGAAGAGGTGGGGCCTGGAGATCATGTACCCCATCCCTGCTAGAATTTTTGGCTGGCTTGCTCTTGTCCAGCAACTCTACTGTTGTGTGTAGCTGGAGAGTTTCTCTCCGGGTCCTGCCAAGCCCCCTGGGTCCCACAGCCCACTTATAAAATAATCACTCAGATGCTTATATTACTTATAAACTGTATGGCCGTGGCAGGCTTCTTGCTATCTAGTTCTTCTATCTTAAATTAACCCATTTTTAATAATCTATATCTTGCCATGTGGCTCGTGGCTTACCGGTACTTTACATCCTGCTCCTCATCGCGGTGGCTGGCAGCATCTCTCTGCCTCAGCCTTCCACTTCCCAGAATTCTCGTCTCTGCTTGTCCCACCTATACTTCCTGCCTGGCTACTGGCCAATCAGCGTTTTATTTATACAGAGCGATATCTGCAGCAGTTGTGAGTTCGTGATTGTGACAGCTGTGTTCTGTCCAGGAGACAGCACTCCTCCCATCTTCCCACTCTACATTCTTTCTGCTGCCTCTTCTGAGATGTTACCCCACCTTTGGTGTACGTGAGAGCTAACCTAGAGCACTCAGCCCTGTGACCAGCCACGCCCTTCTTGCCCTCTTGACTGCTGCCCCTGCATAAAGAAGCTTCTAGGAACCAAGTTGCAAGTAGCCCAGGTCTATGGTATGAACAGAAATATCTAGACAGTACTCTGACAGCAAGATCATTTAGCAAAAGTAACAGTATTAGGTTCTATCCCAAGGCCTGTGACTGGGAGGGTAATTTTTAACAGCTCTAACTTCCGCTATGAGTAAGTCAGATTGTATTTTGGAAGATTAAAAAAATACGTGACTTTAAACAGAGCTGCTAACTAATCATTAGAACATGGCTATGGATTGGTAGCAGAAACCTGTTTTCTTGGACTTGATAAAATTTGAACAGAAAGCCCCAGACCTAGCTGACTTGCCTACCCCATATGGCCCGAGTGGTTCATGCATGAATCAGAGCTTTAACCAGCCCTTGGAGATGGCAGAAGTCACAAATTGTGAATCGAGCCAGAACTGAACCAGCAGCTGCGGTTCATTCTGTTCACTGAGCGTGCAGCCTCTGTCTCACGTTGGAATACCCATATGCATGTGCTCGGCAGGCTGGCTAAGGCTTGTTTGCAACTCCCAGAGAAGACATAACCACGGAGCATTATCCTTCTTGAGTGTGTGCCCAATGCTATTGAAGTAAATAAGGCAGGAGCACAGAGGAAAGTTGTTCTTGACAATGTAACAAGTATTCGGTTTTCATAATGCACCTAGCAACAGAGCTGAGATGGTCATGTGCTTCTCGAGTCATGAATGTCATATTAACTCAGGTACAAGTGGGCACAGGGCTTCCTACACTCCACAGGGAAAACCAGAACACAGTATTTACACCAAGAAGGGCTCCAGTCATAGTATATAGCAACATAGCTCCGATCAAGATAGGCTCCATTGGTTGAGTTTGGGCCACACCCTGGGTGTTAAGGAATATAGGTGTGATGTTCTGTTAAATGAGTAAAATCACCTCCGTGTAGACTACAAAGGTGATATTTGGGAGAAACGATTTCCTGAAAACCCTTAGCATTGTGCAGAAGAGAAAAAGACCAGCTGCACATTGACTGTAAGTCAAGTGGAGAGTGAGGAGAGTCTATGGTGGGATAATTATCTACATGAAAATATCAGGCATTTTTGTACCAACTGAAAACTGCCTCCCTTCATCAGACAAACACAGAATGGATCATTTGACATGCTGAAACAGAGCAGACCTCTCCAAATACTGATAATTCTTTAGACTCTATAGTCCATATCTTTCAAAATAACCAAGTCAAGAATTATTTCCTGAGCAATAAAAGTTAACACAATCCAGAACAAATTCACTTACCAAAGTGTAGTTTTAAAGATGAAAGCCAATTTTTTTCCTATACAGTATGATTAACACTACATGGCTAGCTCCATGAGATGCTCCTGAGCAGATCTGTGGTGATGAAAACCATTCTGCTTCATACCCATCTTTGTCAACATTGTTACAACACACATTTATTTTTACACATATCCTCTCCTAAAATCCAGTGGGACTTGCAAGTTGAGATCATGCTGGATTGGCCTGAGGTATTCTCACACATGTAGCAGCATGGATGAAGATAGGTGTGTCTTTGTAGAACTAGGCTTGTGGCAAGTTAGTTTGGAGTTCATCCCAAGCACCCTGATCTAACACAAACAACCAAAAAGAATGCTAGACACATGGACTGTTTATTACTGTCCTGATACTGTAATTTCTAGGACAAGGTAAGGCTGGACTTCCCTCTCACAAATTAGACATGGTCATATGACTTGAGTTGGCCAGTAAAATGTCATTAGAAGCCTGAAAGATCTAATGCACCAATCACAGTCACATTTTCTGGCCATAACAGTTCCAATGGTAGGGGCTTTGTCAGATCGCACCCCTAAGTGAAGATGACATGGAGCCATCTGCTCCTCCCCACCTCCAGCTAATTTGTCACGGAGGTTGTCACTTGAGAAAGAAATCATTATGCATTTTCCCAGAATTTACTTTTATTCTGACCAGTTCATAAATTGCTAGTAGAAGCAGGGTAGTAAGATAATTAGAGAAGCGTAATTTGTCATTGGTTTGAAGGAGAAGTTGCAGGCTGTGGAGAGAGCATTGCAAAGTCTTGGAGGATGACAAGTGACCTGGCAGCAAGAGCCTTGGTTAAACTGCTGCCCCCAGTGACTCAGCAGGCAGATTATATATGAATTGATAGCTATAGGGAAAGAGGAGGGAAACGCAATAGTAGTAATGTGTTTTGGTTTCTATTGGTCGACTTTGACAAGGTGTTTGTAAGAAACAAGGTCACAAAGGAATTAACTGGGTTCCGAGCAGGAATTAATGGAAAATGTGAAGCTTCACAGTGTCAGAAACGCTGACTGATTTCAGGTGCCAGACAGTAGGGGATAAAATTGGGAGAGCCTCTTGGCAATAAAAATATATTAAAGCCGAGCTTTGCAACAAAGGGCATGACCTGTACATCTACCTTCAAAAACCACTCACCTGATTATATTTCATTTGCCATCACATCATTATCAAAGCCTATGAAGGGACTGAAGTGTACCAGAGTAAAGGCCAAGGGAGTCTTTGAAGAAAATTGTAGGTGTGGCTGTTAGCACATGAACTGTCATCAGGCAGATACAAAGCAGATGAAGTCATTGCAAGAGGTGTCCTACAAAGGAACCACCAGACAGCATGAAAAAGTGTAAGAGACTTAAAATGACCTAAGGACCAGAAACAATTTGGAGTAGGAAGTGAAATGAGAAAGGGGGGCAACCTTCAAGCTAAGGGTGTTCTCGGATGCCTAGTTTATAGTGCCATGAAGCGTCATGGGAAAGCAAGCCAGAGACTGCAGAGGAGTACAGGGAATGAGGCTTCCCTCACTGAGCACATTTAAGGGCTGATGACCTTCCCTAGGTGGACTTCACATTGTTTATTCAGGGACTTTCAGAGATGCTTACAGCCAGTGTTCTGTCCACCTCTCTCCCTCTTAAATAGGAATGCTTCTTGGAGGTCTATGTTTCCTATTTCACCTTTGTAAGTGGGGTGTTTAGACAGTAGATAACTTGTCTTTTTAGTTCACGGTCCTCAGAACAATAGGTGACCATCCAGGCCCAGTTCAGTTACCCTATCACCTCTTGCTATGGACTACATTGCATCCTTCAGAATGTATGTTGAAGCCTTAGCCCCAAGTGGGATTATATTTAGAAACAGTGACTTTAAAAGGGTAGTTAGGGTTATATGAGGTCGTAAGACTAGGCCTTAGTTTAGTAAGACTGGTGGCTTTATAAGAACATTAAAAACAACAGAGGAAGGGCTACATGTCACGTGAGAACATTGTTGTATGATAATCTTTCTGTACACTGTAAAGATGTGTCTCTGCCTAAGGTGCCTTCTGATTGGTTTAATAAAGAGCTGAATGACCAATAGCTAGGGAAGAAGAGGTTAGGTGGGACTTCCAGGGAGACAGAGGAACTCAGAGGGCTAGAATCTAGGTGTGTAGGAAATGACAGCTAGACTCTGAAGAAGTCGGACATATGATGCAGAGCAGAGGTAACAGAGCCATGTGGCAGAATGTAGATTAATAGAGACAGGTTAATTTAGGTTATAGGAGCTGGTTGGGAAAAAGCCTAAGCTAAAGGCAAAGGTTTCATATCTAATGATAAGTCTCCATGTTGTTATTTGTGAGCTGGTGGCCCAAAGTAAAGTCCGACTACATTTGGCACCCAATGTGGGGGCACTACCACACAGAAGGAGAAGTCACACCAGCCAGTGATATCACAGTCGCAGCCTGGGCTGTAGTTTTTTTTTACTCTTACTCTTTTTGGCTCTTTGGGGGGGGGGCAGCCACCCAGCTCCCAAATAAATCATATGGAGGTTTATTCTTTCTTATTAATGCCCGGCTTTAGCTTGGCTCATTTCTAGCCAGCTTTTCTTAACTTAAATTATCCCATCTATCTTTTGCCTCTGGACTTTTACCTTTCTCTATCTCTGTATATCTTTTCTTTCCTTGTTATTGCATTTCTGGCTGTGTGGCTGTGTGGCTAGCACCTGGCATCCTCCTCTCCTTCTTTTCTCAATCCTCAATCCTTTCTTCCCAGATTTCTCCTCTTATTTATTCTCTTTGCCTGCCAGCCCCACCTATCCCTTCTCCTGACTTGCTATTGGCTGTTCAGCTCTTTATTAGACCAATCAGATGTTTTCGACAGGCAAAATAACACAGTTTCAGAGAGTTAAACAAATGCAAAATAAAAGAATGCAACACATCTTTGCATCATTAAACAAATGTTCCACAGTATAAACAAATGTAACACATCTTAAAATAATATTCCACAACACTGGGCTTCTCTGAGAGCACTCATAACAATTGACTGCTACTTGCAGGGGCTCCAGAAACCAGGCTCAACAACTTCCCAGAGCTGGGACAGTTAGGAGGAGCTGGGACGGTTATGTTCAGCTTGAAATGTTAAATGCAGCTACCACCGTGCCTACAGACCTGAAGGGGGCAGAGCCAGCTGCCAGAGCCATGTGCTAAGTGGCACCATGTGGCGGGTAGCCTAGCTACCACCTAGCAGTTTAAAGTTTTTCTCCTACAGTCAGAGAATACTGTAAGTGTGTGGCTGCAGGCATGCAAAAAGTCAGATCCAGAGTGAAAAACTCTAAAAGTGCACAATATGTTTAAAATATGCTTAGGTGCTAAAGAAAAGAAATTTAGCTTAGTGGTAGAGTGCTTGCCTAGCAAGCACAAGGCCCTGGGTTTGATCCTCAGCTCCAAAAATAAAATAAAATAAAATAAAAAATAGTTTAAAAGTAATAAAATATAAAGTCTACTCAGTTGATAGAGCATGGGACTCTTAATCCCAGCGCTGTGGGTTCAAGCCCCACGTTGGGTGCCATTTGTAGTAGTACTTATCATCAGGACTGCCAGCCCGCAAATAATGACATGGAGACTTATTATTAATTATGAAAGCTTGGCCTTTAGCTTAGACTTTTCTCCAACTAGCTCTTATAACTTAAATTAACCTGCTTTTATTAATCTATGTTCTGTCACATGGCTTTTACCTTTTTTTCATTCTGTATGTCTGACTTGTTCTTTGTCTCTCTGGTGTCTTTGCCTCTCTTCCTTCCAGAGTCCTCTCTCTCCCTGGAAGTCCTTATTCTCTCCTGCTTACCTATTGGCCATTCTGTTCCTTATTAAAACAATCAGAAGGCACCTTAGGCAGAGACACATCTTTATAAAAAGATTATTCCACAAAAGAACACAATGAAAAGATGGCTATCTGCAAGCTAAGAAGACAGGCCACAGGAGAAATTAAGCCTAAGAGGCCTTGATCCTGGACTTGTAGCCTCCATATTTGTGAGATGCTTTTCTCCTTTTTAAGTCATGCTGTCTGTGGTATTTTGTTACAGGGGCTTTAGCGAGCAATGAACTCCTGATGGAGACATGAAGAGCATCACCCAGGGGTTCCTAACCTATGACTAGGTGGGGGTTTTGAAGTCCTTCTCTTGGGGAGAGAATAAATGAAAACAGCTGTCTACTGGGTGACCAGGTGGTGGGTTGCAGTCATCATTAGGGCTTTGTGTCAGTATTCCATCACTGTAGGTTTCTTCTTCATGCCCTCTTGGTACGACCACATGGCTCACTTGGCCAAAGCATTGTGAGCAGAGATGATGGATGTTTCTTCTGCATAGAATCTTTTTGTTTCATTTTGTTTTGTGATGGGTCTCATGCAGACCTGGCTAGACTTGAACTCCTGATCTTCCTTCTGTTTCTGGCTCCCAAGTGCTGGGATTACAGGTATCTGCTGCTAGCAGATGGACTGTCTTATCTGCTGAAGCACCATTTGCTGCTTTTCATCTGCCTCATAACTGCAGTCTGTGACTTCCAGATGGCAGAGTGTCTGTTAGCCTGTGTTTCCAGCCAACCCACAATAGTCATGGCTACAGGTGAGATGCAATATTTAAAGCACTGGAGTTGTGGGGACTGTTAATGGCAGTGGCACAAACAAATCTGTCTTGACTGATCAAATCAATAAAGAAGATAGAGAAAATTTCCTGGAAACTCATGGAATTTGACTGTACATGATCAAGTAATTCAATATATTAGAGTTTGTTCTTCATTAATTAGATAAGCAGAGCTAACCTCAGAGGCTGCCCATCAATCACTGTGCAACGACGCTTTGCATTCAGGTAACGTGATTGAATCCTGGTTGGAGGAACACGTTCTAAGTAAGGTTGTGAATAGTAATGATGGATTCTCTTAAAACCACTCATGGTCCTCTGCTCACTGGCCTCCATATAGCCAGGCAAGGGCTGTGTGTAATCACCAAGCCAAGCCAAGCCTGGGCCTCATTCCCATAGCATTAGTTCCACTCACTTTGACCTGCAGTGACACTAGAGGAATTGACCCTGAGCTACCAAAAGTCTCTGGACTGTGTCGAGGTGAAACGTGAACCACAAGCCAGGAGCAGGGTCAGATTAGACATGACTCTCAGTCGTTGTCAGATGAGAGCGTGGTGACCCCACTAAGTGCTGTATGTTTTTATGAATAATGAGATTTATAAGGAACTTAACACACGTTCTGTGACATTGTTATACTAGGGAGTTAAGACGAGCTTGAAACATGCTATAGGCTAGAACGTGCAGTGGCCTTTGTGGTCCAGGAAACAGACTCTCAAGGAAAGAAATGAGAGAGTCAGGGAGGGAAACAGCCTCAGGAGGACTCCTGGGAAAGACTGCGTATGAGGGAGAGGGTAGAATTGAACTTTAAATCAAAGCATTGCCCTTTCTTCTGGAAGCTTCCAGATGTCTTCTGCCACATCTACTTGAGAAGCCATTTTATACAACATGCCCTATCTTCCCTTCTTACAGCTGATTGGCCCACGGGGGATTTCAGTTCACATGTGGGGTACTTTCCCAGGGGTTTGGACTTAGGGTCTGGAGTATTGATCCTGTCTCTCTCTCCAGTGGCAGAGATCGCAATTGCCCAAGCTGGAAGTTGTTGACAGAGCTTTCTTGCCCCTTTGGAAGGTCTGTTGAGAGGAATGGAAGAATAAAACAGATGCGTACAGAAACAGAGCCTCTAGGAAAAGAAGGGCCTGCTAAGTAAACCTCCTCATAAAGTGCCAGTCACAGGCATCTTGTTACAGCAACAGGAAACCAAGATTCTGCCTTTAGTTAATTCTTTTTCAATTAGTGGGAAGATGTAAGAGAAGCCAAATCAATCTTGAGAATTTATCAACCAAGTCAGTGGGCACTTTAGCTCTGAGTGTAAAACATACGGCTCTGAAGCTCAAGTAATCCTACATTAGAAGACAAAGAAGCATCCAGCGCTCTGGGCAGTTCCTGCCTCATCCTTGGAGGCATCAGCTTTAAGCATTAATGCGTGTAGGAAATTCGTCTTCAAAGGGGCCAACAGACATTATCCCCAAATAAATTTACTAGAATGTCTTCCTGCTTCCAGTTCATCTTCAGTTTCACAAGGACATAAAAATGGAAGGAGAAAAGAGAGCAGACGTCTTCCCTCTGGGTGTTGCCCTCACTGGTATTTCATACTGATGTGCAATCTCACTATCTTACTAATGGCTTCTTTTAAACTTACCTTGAAACAGAATTATACACAGTGATGGGCTAGCATGTTATGTTTTGGTACCTGTACACAGCATGCAATGTTAAAGACAAGATAAGCCAGCATGCTATGCAAACACTGATCCTTGGTTAAAAAAAAAAAATCATGCAAAATCCTTGCTTCTAGCTTTTTTTGAAATAATGTTATTTATTATCTATTGCCACACACTATACAAAAGACCAGAATGTCTTTCTTCTGACCGACAAGAACTTGGTACCTACTGTCCAACCTTCCCACTACTCTTTCTCCCCATCTCCCCAGCCTCTAGTACCCATCATTCTGCCCTCAATTAATATGACAGCTACTTTTCACATATGAATGAGACCATGTAAGACTTGTCTTTCTGCACCTGGGTCATTTCACTTGATATAATGACCTCTGACTTCAAAAGATTTTATTCTTCTCATGACTGAGTAATATTCTATGGTGTAAGCACAGTTATATATATATATATATATATATATATATATATGTATATTCACATGATAGAATGTTCAAGAGCCAAAAAGCCTTAGTACTTCATCCTACTACTATTTACTGGTTTCCTAATTTTTTCTTCCAAGCCATCCTCTAATGAGATGATAGACCAGGGTTGGTCAGGAAACAGTAGTCTCTCTACTTGGTGTTGATGTTAACTGTCTTAGTAAAGGCAGAAGGTCTTACACAACTGTGGAGCATCTGGGAGACTGAAGGTGGAGGAAATGACACTGGAGCCTCAGCCAGAACATGGAAGTGGGTGATTTGTATGACTCACAGGAACCGCTGTAGTTCTCGAGAATCCCTGGGTGGCTGTGCCCGCTGTGTGTCTTGTGGTGTAGCACGAGGCAGGTGGTCCTCCAGAACTTGCTGGGAGCCCCCAACTCACATTTGCTGGCTCCTGACTCCAATTCAGTGCAAGCTCCTTTCTTCTGTCTCTCATTTCCTATAGGGCCTCTTGGCAGAGGACTCAGCTCGGAACCACGCTGCGATGAGGGTGCTGGGAACTGAAGCTCCCTCCGCCTCTGTTGGATGAACAGACGTTAGAAGGAGGTGGTGGTGTTAGCTACAGACGATCCTGGGGAGGAAATGGATGGAGCAGCGAGCTTTCCCTAGTGCTTTGGAAGGCTTTCTCTGTTAAGAAGAGAACTGGCCCATGTTTTCTAAGCAGGGGATGCACCCAGTTTATTTCCACCACCCAGCATTTCCCTAGCCCCAAATAGTCTCTGGTCCTCTGCCTGTCCAGTCTGACCTGGTAGCACAGATATTGAAACTGAGTCTGGAGTTTTTTAACTTCTAGAAAGCATTAGAAACAATGAAATTAATGTATTTGCACCACGCTACCATTCCAGAATATATTGTCAGTAGGTTAAAGACAGAAATGTTTTTAAAATTAATTAATATTTTAGTTGTATATATTTATTGGGCAATAATTTGATACATGTATGTAACGCAGTGATAAAATAAAGGCAATTAGCCTTTCCACCCCCTTAGACACTTTTAAATGCTTTTGTATTAATACATAATAACTACATATTTACAAGGTACAGTGTGATATGGAATACATGCATACAGTATATACTGATCAAATTCAATTAATTAATGTATCTTCATCATTACTTTATGCTTGGAGGTCTTCTATTAGTTATTTTAAAGTATGTAATAGGCTATTAGGAGCTGCATTGCAGAACGCTTTCCTTCTTTCTGTGTTGTCCAACCTCCCTTTATCCTTCTTCACTAGAGAGGATGTTTCCGTCCCACACGTGTTCACACTTCCATGGTCTGTTGAAAGGCCCATAAATAATACATGGTACCTGCTGAAATACTCATCATACTTAAAAATTCAAGTGAGTGATGTCATACAGCGCCACCTGCAACTCACTTTCCTGACTCAGTGTCGACATTTGAACGGCAAGTTCGTTTCTCTTGTCTAGTGCGTAGCATTTTATTATAGGGAAACTGAATTTAAGGAAATCTGTTCTCCTGTGGGTGAAAAATCTATGTTGCTCTCTCCTTCCCCTATTTCTGACAGAGTCGCCAAGAACACTCTTGTTTATAATTCTGGCCCACGCAGGCAAGTGCTTTCTAGGTGTGTCTCAGAGGAACTGCCAAACCGTGGGGTGTAATCTGCAGTATCTTTGGCACGTACTTTGAAGTTGCTCTCGCGATGAGATGACAGATCACATGTCTGTCCGTACTGATGGAAGCATTTCCACTTTTGTCAATCAGGTGAATACAAAATGGTGTTCCACTGTGATTTAGTTTTTTTATTGTTTGACAGTTTCATACATTTAATTAATTTTAGCCATTTTGGATTCCTAGTCCCTTCCCCCCCCCCCCAACCCCGTCTTCTCATATATAAGTCCAGCAATCAGCAAGTCCGACCTCAAGGAATTAAAATGCTCTGTTCTGCAAAGGAAACTATGAACTGTGTGAAAATGCAGCTTACAGAATGGGAGAAAATCTTGACCAGTTATGCATCTGACAGAAGATATGGGTATAGAGCATACCAAGAGCTTAAAAAACTAAATACCAAGACAGCAAACAAATGGAATAAAAATGGTTTACAGTAATGAATAGCAAGCTCCCAAACAAAGGAACACAAATGGTTAATAAGTACTTAATGCACAATACTCTTAGCGCTGGCTATCCTGGAGCTCACTCTGTAGACCAGGCTGGCCTGCAACTCACAAAGTGCCGCCCGCCTCTGCCTCCCAAGTGCTGGGGTTAAAGGCGTGCACCCACACCTGGCTGTGTTTAACACTCTTTTCTACCATTTTCCCCCCAGTAGGTAAAGTTAAACCTTTTGAAATATGATGGTCATGTTGCTGTCCTTGACTTCTCAGCTTCAGAGAAAAGTCTTGCTGTTATTGATTCTACACAATGAAATATTAGGATTTAGTGTTGTTATATGGATGGCTGTTCTAGGTTGTCAGCTTGCCTACATCTGGAATTACCTAAAACCCAAATGGCTGGGCACACCTGTGAGGGATTTTTTTTCTTAGTTAAATCGTTTGCAGTGGAAAGACCCACTTTTTAAATCTAGATCTTTGAGGTGGGAAGGTATAATTTTAATCCAGATCTTTTGAGGTGGGATGATCCACCTTTACTCTGGACCACACCTTCTGCTGGCCACCTACATAAAGGACATGGAGGAAGGAAGCTTGCTCTCTCTCTCTTCACCTGCTTGCTCTCAGCAGCTAGCCCATTCCTTCCCTGGCATTAGAGCCTGGTTCTTTGGGGTTCTGGTGTGTACTGAAGATGAGCTGAGACATCCAGCCTCGTGGACTGAACAATTACTGGATTCTTGGACCTTCCATTGGTAGATAGCCATTGTTGGACTAGCTGAACCACAGCCTTTAAGCATTCTCTCTCTCTCTCTGTCTCTCTGTCTCTGTCTCTGTCTCTCTGTCTCTGTCTCTGTCTCTCTGTCTCTGTCTCTCTCTCTCTCTCTCTCTCTCTCTCTCTCTCTCTCTCTCTCTCTCTCTCTCTCTCTCAATCCATTATATAAGTTCTGTCCCTCTAAAGAACCCTGATCAATACATTATATGACCATTCAGTTCTCATATGTAAGCCTTCCCCTTATCACAGTTTTAAAAGGCTCTTACATATTTATAAGAACAGGAAAGATGCCTCTCTCAACTCACAATGGGGTTTCATCTCAGTAAGCTCCCTGTGAGTTCAAAATAGTGTTACATCAATGTGTTTGCTCTCCCTCACCTACTGATCATTACGGCTGAATCACAGGGTGGGCTGTAGAATGTGGTTGTTTCCTCTCATGATGGTGTGCAGCTGGCTGGGAGCTAATGATCCCACCACAAGAGACCATCGTACTGGATATTGCAAGCCCAGGAAAAGATCCAAAATCACAATCTGAAGCAAAGTTTCTACTGTTTTTGCACCGTCTCTCACCTTCCGTGAATAAGAAGCCCAGGCAGGCTTGAAACTTGTAATCCTCCTGCCTCAGACTCCCAAGTGTGGGGATTACAGCTGTGTAACACCACACCTTCACTATTTCTTTCTTTGCTTGTTTTTGTTCAGCACTGAGGATTGCACCTAGTTCCTCATTCAGCCTAGGCAAGAACTGAACTGAGTCCTTTATGTACTTTTTTGAAACAGGGTCTCACTAAATTGTTTAGACTTAAACCTGCTCTGTAGCCCAAGCAGTACTTGAACTTGAAATCTTCCAGCTTCAGCTTCTTGGTTGGATTACCAGCCAGCACCATTGGACTCAGTTCATCATCTGTTTCTGGTATGTGCATATAACTTTTGCACCATCATAAAATTGAAAAGTTATTTAATTCCAAACATTGCAAATCACAGATTGTCCACTCTGGGTTTCTGGGGATAAAGGATGTTTCAAATGCATTCGTGAACCAGATGTTTTTTTCAAAAGGATGTTTCAAATGCACTTTTGTGAACCAGATGTGGACCGTGCATCTAAGAGAGCCAGGTGGGATGTTTTAGATCCTGGCTAGGAGGTCAAGTGGAGGGAAAACCGTCCCCAAGAAGAGAGGAGATGAACATCTCACTTCACTCCTGGAGACAAAGCAAGGAATGAGTGGCCAGCTGGAATAGCCTTTCTCACTTACCCAGTGAACCACAGCGAAGAGATTTCTGTGGCTGGGGCAGGGGGTCACTGAGGACTTCTGAAAGTACAGTGAGATTCAGTCACGTGGGAACACCTGCCGCTGAACCAAGGGCCATGGGGCTGCCCACCTTCTGTCCAGCCAGTAAGGCTTGCTCCCCGGCCCCTCCTTCCTGTTGACAGGGAGGGACTGGAAGCCTTGTTTTAGCAAGGAAGAGAAACAACATAAACCAGTGAGAGAAGGGGCCTAGGCCCCTCTTCCGAACTGCCGACATTCCTGCTTGCAGCAGCCTGACTAGGGCGGGAGTAAAGACTCCCCTTGAGTTAACCATTCAATGTTCACTAGATGTCTTAAAATGTGAAATTATTTGGGGATTTATGTATTTACATTTTAAAAATTGTTAGTGACTAGAAAGTTCATCCTGATGAGTTTTTATCCAGCAGTAGGAATGGTCTGTTTTAAAGGAGAAATGGAGCATCTCTTGAAGGGGAGCATGCTCAGTTCAACTTGCTGTTACCCTTCCAACATCCGAGCTTCATGTTAAGCCGTTTCATGCAGAAAGCCCTCCGTGGGTGCATGGCAGCTTGAGCTAGAACAGAATTGCTGTAACTTACAAAACCAAACACTCGCTCGCGTTGTCTGATTGTCTACAAAAACTTTGGCAGACTCATATTCCCAAAGGGCACAAACATCTGCCGCAGGTCGTGAGCTCCAGAGTCCCGGGACAGGTGATAGATGAGCAGGTCAGCTCCCTCAGGACCTGTCTTCTGGCTTCCAGCAGCATCAGCAGTCTGCAGTGCCAACAAACTGTAGAGTGGAGGGTGTTGTGGAGGCATGGTTCTGGGCACCACAGGATGCCTGGGCAAAGGCCTCCCACCATGGCGCTCCTGACATGGTTGGAAACGCCATCGTTGTCCAGGCAACCGTTAAAGCAGCCATCCCTTCCAAACAGACAGTGTTGAAGTCAGCGAATGTCTGTAAGACTCTGAGCTGCTGGAGCTCAGCGAAGACTGAGCTGGTGAGTGCGTGGAGGAGAGTGCTGGATGTAGTGAGGGCTGTGGGACCCCTCTGCGCTGAGTCAGCTGCAGAAGCCGGTGCAGCCAAGTTGTGTAACTGCATTGCTTTTAACCCTCTCAGTCAGTGGAGGCTGCTCAGGGTTATGAGGCTCCCCTCCTACCGGAGGCAGAAGGCTGGGGTGATAAATGATGGAGTCCAAGGATATTCAGACCAGCGGTGCTTCCCCACAATGCCGTGCTGATTTGCCTTATCTGCTGCCGGAGCTGCTGGGCCGTTCTCGTCTGTTCTGAGCCCCTCTGTGAACCCTCACCGTTTACTACTACAGGAATAAGCAACCGTGTGTGGCACAGTGCTTTGCCTTGATAGCTGTCTATATCATGGCTCTTGGTGTAAAGGTCATAAATGCACATCTTCGGCTCAGGCCATCAGGTTCCTGTGATACCCAGGACTCTCCAATCTGTCCAGGCAAAGTGGGCAGGGCTTGGCTATCATTTTCAGCGCTTTCTTGGATGCATTGACTATACCATTCATTACTGAGTATACCATTGATTATATCATTTATTATACCCGTAACCAGCTTCCTCCCATGTTTTCGTTCCTTTCACAGTCAGCAGGTTTCATTTGTAGAGCACAGTGCATCCCTGGGAGGACCTCCACTGTATGAAGAGATGCTGTTTGGGGTATAAAATGTAACAGAACCCCCCCTTTTGCTCTGAAGGTGCTGGTCTAGTTTCATTTCTGTGGTTTTAACAAAAGACCCTGACAAAAAGCAAGGTAGGGAAGGAAGGGTTTATTTGGCTTACACTTCCAGGTTACAGTCCATCACTGAGGGGAAACCAAACAGCTGATGATATCACATCCACAGTCAAGAGCAGAGAGAGAATAAATGCATCATTGCTAGCCTGCACTTGCTAAGGCTGTAGGCCCCAGCCCATGCAATGATGTCACCCAATTCAGGTTGGCTCTTCCCACCTCGATTAACAATCAAGACAACCTCCTGTAGACATACCCAAGCCAACCTTATGTAGATCATTTCCTCAACTGAGTTTCTAAATTGTGGCAAGTTGACAGGACGGCTTGGCTCCTTTTCCTTAAGGTTCTGATTTCCTAGACAGCACCATTTAGTTCAAAGACTTAAGTCATTCTTGTACCCGGTCTTGGAATGTGGACCACAGACCTCGATAGCACCAAGACTTAGATGGACTGGGTGGCCCAAGGTGCCCTTCCTGTTTTCCGAGCAGTAGCTGCTCCGATGCCTGCTGCTACCTATGCTGTTGTGTGTCTCTGAAGCAGCTGCCACCACCATGTCCTGGGGGAGTCCCTGCATCCAGCACTGATGCTGCTGCAGCAACTGTAACTGCAGAGCAGAACCTTGTCCCAATGCCCAGGGCATGCAATTCTCGGCCACTGTCCATCACTTGAATGCTACCGATCCATTGTCTTAACGACATCTATTGATGTTGAAGAGAAATCTGTGTCTCTGTCACGACCATTTCTGTTTGTGAACATCTTGCAGAAGGGACAGGACAGGTGTCCTTGGTTTAGGGATGACATTTCAGGCTGTTTGTTATAGCAAGCAGCCTTGGAAGGTAAGGACCATATCTCCCCCAGAATAGGTGGGAGTTTGTTTAGAAGTTAGAGGTGGTGTCTCCTGTGGACCTTCAGCTCCTCAGAACACACTAAGAGAGGTTCCCTCCCCCCACATTGTATGTATTTGGAGATATTTTCCAGCCCAGCTTTGTATTCTGCTCTGTTTTGTGCTTTTTGTCTTGTAGTGAGGGGACTATTTTCTGTCGGGAGTTTAAAAAATTTAACTAATCAGTTTAATGAACTTTACCCTGTTAAACAACTTCTAAGTGGTGGAGCAGACAGCTCTGGAGCTGCAGTTCTTGTCAGGGCCATTTCTACTGGTCATTCTTGCTTACTGAGATTGGTCTTTCTTTTTCTTTCCCTCCCTCCCTCCCTCCCTCCCTCCCTCCCTCCCTCCCTCCTTCCCTCCCTCCCTCTCTCCCTCCTTTCTTCTTTTCTTTTTTGTGGTGTGGTACTAGGATCAAACTCAAGGCCTTGCCCATGGTAGACAAGCTCTCTCATGGGTTACATACACACTCTGCCATCAATGTCAAGGCCCTGTGTGTAGCTGGGAACCTCACTCATGCTAGGCATGTACTCTACTACTGAGAGACACCCCTCAGCTCAACTGAGGCTAATTTTAATTTTAGTAAACATTTTATTTTTCTCCTTGGTGTTTACTTCAGAGTCCCCACCCTATTTCTTCTTTTTCTAAGTTTAACTCACTCAGCTCTTCCTCTTGAGACTCTGTAGTCAGAGGCTGTGCCGTGGCTATGACGCCAGTGCCATTTCCTGCCCCACGCTCCCCCTTTCCCTCCCTGCTCTTGCTCGATGTGTTACAGTTTTCATTTTATGACTTTTCACTCCTTCAAACTGTCCTTTATTGCTGAGAGTTCCACACTGTAATTTGAAATGTAGGACACTAAAATATCCATTTTGAGTGATCTGCTAACTACCAGGCTGTAATTGTATCCAAGATTGATATTTAGCTGAGACTTTTAACTATTTTATTCAACTTGAGAGGTGTTTTTGTACCTAATTATTTCTACTTATGACTTTGCTTAGAGCTTTTATTTTACAGTTATATATATATTTTTATACAGCATTAGATGTTCTCCCATCTATTTTCAGGAGTCTAGATAAAAATGTTAACAAAGACATAAAAGCTGTTCGTTAAACCGGGACTGTAGACTGCATCATCTTGCTTTTATTCCCCCTGAGATTTATCATTGTGGAGAAGAGTCCTCCCAAGAATAATGTCTACCACAATCCTCAAACACCTAACATTATGAAACTAAAGCCTCCTTTATGTGCTTCCTGGGAGGGGGAGGGAAATGATGTGCAGATGAATTACCCGTGACAGGAGGAGGAATGCCTGCCATACAATGAGCAGCCTTGCTGTGTGCGTTCGCTTGGGGTTTTAGTGTGACCACATCTTCACTTCGGTTCTTACGCCTTTAGTGATTTCCAGTTATGCACTTTCCCTGAGGGATGCAATGGGCGGAAGACACAGACTCCCGAATCCAAGAACAGAGGCTTCCTACCTGGGACTCACAGGACCCCAGAGGCTCCTAGAAAGCTTGTTTACAGGGGAGTGTCCTATAATGGATTAAATAGCCTGGAAACTGCAGGTATTCATTTCTCAGGGTTCTGGATGCTGAACCCTCCACCAAAATCAAGGTAGCAGCAGCAGGGTTGGTATGTGTTGAGGTGGCCTTGTGCTGTCTCCCTAAGCTACTCCAGAAGATTCTTATTACCTAGAAGAACTTTCCAAGGTGGTCCTAGGACCAATCATCACATGTATACCTCAATTCTGTAATTTTTTTTGAGTATGTGTCTATGTGGTGTGTATTTGTGTGCATAGTGGGGCCAGAGGGAAATCGTTGGTTCTTGCATGCCACCCTGTCTAAGACAGCATCTCTGTCGTGGTTTCTCCCTGGCTTCACAAGCACTGGGGTGACAGGCATGGCCCGCCACACTTGACTTTTCATGGGTCTCCGGATTGTAACCAAGGTCCTCACATTTGCAGCAAGTCTTTTACCCACCAGGCCACTCTCTGTAGCTTGAACAAGGAAAGGAGACACTTATCACAGCTTCTGCATCCTAAGAGTAGCCCTTACCCCAGGCAGCTACATTTGTTCATTGGAACTGTGGGCACCATTGCCTGACATCAACCAGAAGTTATACCACAATAGGGCGGCACTCAGTAACAGCTTACCCTAGAACTGTGGCCTCTTAGGAGCTGGGTCAGCTTAATCTGCATCATTTGATTATTTTTATGCTTGGAGACATGGGAACGGGAAGGGTTTTGCTCAACACAAAGGTAGAGAAACAAAAACTATGTCTAAAATACTAGAAGCCAGACATCATTGTTAAAAACCTATGCACTCATGTAGTTTGTTGGGGGAGAATCTGGAAGAAGTCGGGGAGGGGAAATACATCATATAAAAATTTTAATTATTTATTAATTAATAACAAACGAAAACTCTATCTACCCATGGATGCTCAGTAATAGCCACTTTGCATCTTTAATGTTTTAAAAGCCATGTTACTTCTGGAACATTGAGACACAATAATGATTTGGTGAAGTTATTGAATGGACTATAAGAGGGTTTCAATATTTTATTATTATTATTTTGGTGAGGGAGCATATTTTGGGGGTTTTTCAATTTCTATTTTACTTGCTTTTAATTTAGTTTAAAAGTTAATAATGGTCAAAATAGTCATAATGAGGATGTACTATTTTCTACTATTAGGAAAAAAACCCCCTCAAATATGAAGAACAGGTTTTAAATGTGAGATTTCACCTTTTAATCCCTGGAGTGTACCGAGGGGTGCTGATATCAAATCCTCTTGGTAATGATTTACCAAACACATCCTTATCCATTGTCCAAGCACTGCTGGTACTCTGCCATTGTTTCAGTCACTTGTGGGCACCGGGGGGGGGGGTTGTCCTTGCTGTGACCATGCTTAAGAAGAAGGAGTGCTCTGTGGAAGTCCCCATCCAGGCAGGACCCTAGGGGTTCCTTCAATTGTGACAATTACTCAAGAATCCCTGCTTGCTGTGGAGCCATTATTGCACACTGTTGTTTGTTTTTGCTTTTTTGTGGGGTCCGCCACCCAGCTCCCAAATAAATCACACATGGAGGCTTATTCTTAGTTATGAATGCATGGCCTTAGCTTGGCTTGTTTCTTGCTACTTTTCCTTAACTTATCCCATCTACCTTTTGCCTCTGGGCTTTTCCTGTTCTCTTACTTCTGTAAATCTTACTCTTACTCCGTGGCTTGCTGGGTGGCTGGCCCCTGGAATCCTCCTCCTTCTCCTCTCCTCCCAAATATCTCTTTCTATTAATTCTTTCTGCCTGCCAGCCTTGCCTATCCTTTCTCCTGCCTCACCATTGGCCATTCAGCTCTCTATTAGACTATCAGGTGTTTTAGATAGGTGCAGTAACACAGCTTCACAGAGTTAAACAAATGCAACATAAACAAAAGTAACACACCTTAAAATAATATTCTCCAACAGCACACTTCCGTTGGGTGGGCCCCGTGAGATGGTACCGAGGAGACGAGACCTGGAGGAAGCAGGAAGGTGAGGGTGTCCTCCTTTTTGCTGTGGTAGGGATTCAAGACAAAGTCCAAGAAGCAAAATTTGTCTTCCTTGAGGTGAGGGGATCGTGACTGTAACTGACCTCTGACACCTGTGAGGCCGGTGGTGCTCCTGAGACTTCCTGAAATGCAGGGACGTTTCTGACAGGTTGGGAAGGAGCTACTTCTGGGGATTGGAAGATTTCTGAAAGTAAGTGTTTGATGTGGTGTTCCAAACCAACAAGGAAGGGGCTGGGGACTCCCCTGTTCCTATTCTTGATGACCAAGGTGTCTTAGTTAGGATTTCTATTGCTGTGAAGAGACACCATGACCATGGCAATTCTTATGAAGGAAAACATTTAATTGTGGTGGCTCCCTTACAGTTCAGAGGTTCAGTCCATTATCATCATGGGGGGACATGGTGGCAGGCAGGCAGACACAGTGCTGGAGAGGGAGCTGAGTATCCTACATCTTAGCTTGCACACAGCAGGAAGTGGTCTGTCTCATTGGGTGTAGCTTGAGCATAGGAGACCTCAAAGCCCACTCCCACAGTGACACACTTCCTCCAACAAAGTCACACCTACTTCAACAAGGCCACACCTCCCATTAGTGCCATTCCCTTTGGGGGCCATTTTCTTTCAAAGCACTATACAAGGATAGCTGGAAAAGGCAAGTTCCTTAATCTTTCTGTCTCACATAGAAAATGGGACTGATAATTATTGTTGTAATGATTCTATGTGTTAATATATATGTTCACACAGCATTTAATAAATCAGAGATATTACATCTATTTGCATGGTGTGTGTGTGAGGGGTACTTACAGACTTTCTGTGGGCCAGCCCTGTAGAGAAAACACTGGGCAGCCAGGAGTTCTTCCCAGTGGCAGGACACACAGCCTCTATCCTCATAGTTCCTGTCCTCAGGGCATAAAAGAAAAAGCCTGAGAATTGGAGCCCATGTTCCCTGGACAATGTCCACTCCATGCTGGGGTTGTTGGCTCTGACATTGGGGGACATGTTCATGAGAAACTGGGAAGGCAGTTAGGGATGTCTGGATTTCATTTGTGGCCTTATGTCAGGTATAACTTTGACCCTGATTACGGGCTGTTTGATGAGGAACCACAGGGAAAGCAACTCTAAGTAAGACCCTACCTACTTTTATTATTACTGAACTTGAAACCCAGATAGACAGAGTCTGCTGGGGTGTTGAGTAGTCTCATGAGATAGAAGGGCTCTTGGCCATCACTGGAGGTGGATGCAGCTGCTCTCAGAGGAGGAAACTGGGGATAGCTGATGTCTAGCCGGTGGGGACAAAGACTTGGCATCTGGGTCCTTTTTTTGTGAGGAATCTGGGATGCAAGGGTATCCCAGTGTGCTGAGAGTTTGGAAGGTAAGTCTTGAGAGTGCACTGTCTCTGCTCCAGGTCTGTCCAGGGCCACTGTCCCCATGGAGTTGTGCTGCCCAGTCTTCACACAGATGCTGACAGTAACCAGTTAAGACCAGGACATCCCACTGCCCTCTGTTCCTCTGATTTCATAATGAGGGGTCAGCTCTTAGCAGATGCTAGGCTGCCTGCCCTCTTCTCCTATGGTGACCTTGTTGTTGATACCTCTGGGGGCTGCTCCATTAATTTGTCCATCTGTTTCATGATGGTCAGCATGGAGGTTGGGAATAGACTTCTCCAGTGGTAACAGTGGTGGTGAGTAGGCATAGAAAAGGAGTCTAAGCCAGGTCAACAAAGGGGAAGCTGAGAATTGCTTGCCAGTGGGGGTAGCTAGCTGTCTTCTGCAACAGAGTTCATCTTGATGCATTAGCAGTCACTGCCTGAACCCCTAGAGGCAGGGTACTCTGAGGGCACCTGGAGGGGCCACAAGCCAAGGCTGTTTCCACATAAAAGCCACAGGGCTGTGTGGGAGGGCTGTGCTTGGGGTGGCTCTGAGCCTCCAGCATGGATGTTATCATGCCTGGGTTCTTACTTTCTCTATGAGCACACCACATTGCTGGCTGTACTCCAGCCCAGATACACACCACAAACTCTGGGTGTCACATGGATTGTATAGGCCAGCCTGCTGAATGTGCCCATGTGTTAACCCAGGAAACCCAGGTGGTGTCTGCATTCTACTTCTAAGGACTTCAAATGTGAGGGCCTCCTGGAAAGAGAGAAGGCACATGTGGCAAGAGTATAGTGGCCTCTCTTGGCAGCACTGGAAGGACTGATCACAGCCCTGCATATCTTGGGACAGTCAGTGAGAAGTGTTCACCAAAGTATGTAGATGTAGAGAAGATGTAGACGGAGGTGAATAGAGACTATATTGCCCCACTTCTTGTTAGGATCAGATATATGTATCATCTCTTCTTGGGTAGACCAGGCTAAACCCAGGATGATTTCATACTCAGAGTCTGTTCTAGTGTTGTTGCTGTTGCTATAATAAGATACCCCAATGCAGGGTAACCTAGGAGTTTATTTCAACTTACAATTTCAGGTTACTTTTCATCATTGTGGGGAAGTCAAGACAAGAGCTTCAAACAGCTGGCCATACCACATCCACAGTCAAGAACAGAGAGAAATAAATGCTGGTACACTCACTAACTTGCTTATGATGTCTCCTCTCTCATGCAGTTCACCCTTGCCTAAGGAATAGTACTATCTACACTGGGCTAGGTCTTCCCATCAGTGGACTTAAGACAGTCACACCCATTGGCCAACCCAATGTAGACAAACCCTCACTGAGACTCTTTTCCCAGGTGATTTTAGGCTGTTGACTATTAAAACCAGCTAACACAGATTCCTAGTTATTTACATATGCAAAGACTTTATTTTTAAATAAAGCCTCACTATAGATTGTGAGGTGGATGTGGGTTTGTTGGGTTTAATATTTGATCCACTGTGGAGTGTCTGGTATAGAAAGGACAGGGATGATGTGACGGTGTTTGCATGTTAGACATTGTGATTGATGTCACCTTTGTCATTGCCACTCTCAGATGGCAGATGTCATTGGGATACCAGAAATTTGATCCAATGGATCCTGATAAATAGTGTGGCTCCCACGACATGTCACTGCATAATTTTAGTTGGTGGAAGGTCCCAAGAATGCCCTTTTGAAAGTGAATTCTATGGAGAGAAGTCTTACTAGGAAAACTGGAAGAAACCATCTTGTATATAAGGCCAGATAACTACAACCTCACAGATGAGGCTCACATACTCTCACAGGTCCGGGGATGAGAAACTCACCAGTAGGTCTACATAATTTACTTGTTCCAATGAGTGCACGCTATAACAGCATCTTAAGCAAACTGAGTTTGGGGTCATTACTTTTTTGTGCATGTGATGTTATGCCATATCCTAGTGGTACTCATTCATGTCCCTGGATGTGATTAGACATCACTTAGAGCTGTCCATCTTCAGTCCCACAAAGGAGTGGGATTAGATTCCACTTAGATTCCACTTTGTAGGATATGGTACATGAGGCAGTAACAATGGCTGTAGTTTTCTTCTATAGTAGTGGTCAACTGGCCTCATATGATAAAATGATGAGCTCTGGGCTGTTTGTCCTGGTGGGCTGTGCACTCTAATGCATCACTGATGACTGACCAATGCCAGATCAGTCTCTTTGAGTGTGCAGAAGTCCAGGTTTGCACATGTATTTTTAAAATTACATTTAAAAAATTTTTGTGTCTACCTTTGTATGTATATATGTATGTATGCATGCATGCATGTGTATGTGTGTAAGTAATTATGTGTGTGTATACTCATGTGCCACAGCACATGTATGAAAGTCAGAAGACAACTTGCATGAGTTGATTCTCTCCTTCCGAAGCGTGGGTCCTGAACTGAACTCAGGTTATGAGGCTTGGCAGCGGGAGCCTTTCCCCGCTCAGCCCTCTCACCAGTGCTATGATTTTATCCCAGAAATACCCTCTGCACTGTTTGTTATCCTAAGAGTATGTTGACCTTTAATTCAACTCAGTATTAACAACCTGGGCAGTCTCTGGTCGGATGTAGCTCCCCAAGCCATCTCCAGGCAGTGTTCATGGCTGAGGAGACATGCCTGCTACGGTCTGTTCCATGTGCAGTTAGACCTAAACCTCAGTAAGAGTGGAGAGAGTGGCCTCAGTGTCCCTCAGCTACAAGTGAACAGAGAGGGAGATGTTCCGTAAAGACTTTTAGGAGTTTATGCTATAAAGGAGGATGTGTGCTACCCAGGGAAGAGGCAGTTAGGTGCTGTCTTTGTTAGGGTTCCTAGTGCTGTGATGAACTTCATGACCAAAGAAACCTGGGGAGGAAAGGTTTTATTCAGCTTACACTTCCATATCG
>CABHPR010137411.1:31489-56445 GCA_902168415.1 Peromyscus melanophrys | reverse complement strand
AACGCACACACATACACACACACACACACACACACACACACACACACACACACAAGAAAACAAGGAGCAAAACCATAGCACGAATATTGGCTAGCTATTTTACCAGTGTTTGTCTCAGTTCTCCTCTTTCTACAGATGTTCATTTCTCTGTTCTCCAAAATGTAACTCAAAGAGCAATCCACACTTGCTTTTTTGCCACTCTGACTGTTGAATAATTTCCTTTCAAAATAGATATAGCTAAATGCAGCAATATTTCTTGATGTTTTTTTTGTGGCATGCTTAGCTATCAATTCACCTTCAAGTTAGATAGTAATCATAGAGTACATCTAAAGTATCTCAGTATTTATTTATGAAACAAAGTCTAAATATCTAACAATTGATATTACAAGCTATGCTTTTCATAATTCCAGTAACTTTTGTTTGCTTATTGTTTTGCTTTGTTTTTCATTATAAATTTTTTAGATACTATCCTGTCTTCTATACTTTTGTCTGGCATAGCAGTTTGAGAGGTTCCTAAACTATAGTTGCAAGACTTATTTGATGTTATCTTATGACTAGGCTTCTGAAAGGAGAAAGGATGTGAAGAATACCAGCAGCACATACCAAAGATTACAAGAATGCAGTGTTCAAACTGTATAATTGCTCCCAAGTTCAAAATTCTAGAACTCCAATGCTTTCTGTTGTTTCTCCATCATTTTCTAGTAACTATTAAAACTGTTGTATTTGGTTCCCTCAACTTTCTATTTCTTTTTCAATGATGTGATCCCTCTAAAACATCCTGGTGCAGTGCTATGAAGCCTGGAATTGAGTCTTGGCTCCAGGAGTGGTACTTGAGTGTGCTATCCCTGAATTGCAATCACAGGCAACTCTAATTACTTGTGAAGAGAGTCTTCTTCTGTCTAGTCTCTCTTACATGATCTAGGATGATATATACTTTCCCCGACTTCACATTTCTAAAGTATACATGTGCCTCTGTTTCAATAAATGATGTTTGCTGTCATTTTTTGTGTATGTATGTGTGGGTGCATTTTGCATGTGTGTGCATGCAAGTGCATGCTTGTGTGTTTCCACTTGTGTGTGCATGTTTATGTGTGTGCATAATTATAAGCAAGTAGCACATGGGAAGAAGTTACATGGAAAGTGTTGTTAGGCAGATGTAATTGTCATTCAGAATATTTACTTTGAAATTATTTACTTAAAACTTCCACTGAATATTTCAAAACTTCATTGAAATATGTTAGAAAATTATCAAAATTTACACAATCTATATTTTTCACACTAAAAGTAATTTTCTATTTATACAACTGCCAGATGGATTTATTTTAAACTCGTATCCACTATGATCTATGTATTTATGCTTCCTTTGATGCAATCTGCTTCTGTAATGCACTATTATTTATTTTTACTTTGCCATATATTTAAGAGGCTGAGTCACATTTTAAATGTGCCCAAACTCGAAATCATGCCAATTGATTTCGTAATGTGAGATTATTCCCCAGTGTGATAGTAACTGCAGCCTCTCTTTATTTTATATTATTTGAAAATTGTTCTTTTGAATTTAAATGAAATTATTAAATAGGATCATTAAGCATAATCAATTAAGCCAGATATTATGTCCACAGATGCATAAGCCAGGAGATAATTCTACCATAGGTTTTATTCTTTCTAGTTAATACCCTTGAAGGAAAAGAGACAGATAGGAATCGAGTGGGAAAGTTCCTTGGGTGAGTACAGCAAATGAACTCTTTTTTCCAAAGGTCCTTACTTGAGCCAGAACATCCTGCACCTTCCACAGGGTACAGTGTATGGCTGCATGTGCAAATGATACCTGCCATTCTAAGGCACTTTGGAACCTTAGAATTAAGCCCATGACTATCTTTATGCCCTGCTGGTTTGGACAGGTATTATTGGTAGATCCTATTTTTTGCCTTTCTTCTTCACTTACTATTGTTCTTTTCTTTTTTCCGTTCTACTATTCACCATTTTGTCTCTTCACTACAGAGCCTGAGCTAAGATTTCCAGAGATGAACTTACTTTGGTGATGACTCAGTGCTTTGATTGTTTCTCCCTATCTTCATACTTCTCTTTGTTCATTGGATTTGGCACATACCTTTTTGTTCTCTCTCTCTTAAACACATAATATTTAACCTTCTTGATGGCCTTTGTGTATATTGTTCCCTTTGTCTTGCATGCACATCCTTGCAGTCTTGACCTGGACATGGTCTTCAGTACTGTTAATGTTTGTGCACAGTCGTTACTTCCTCAGTAAGATTATTACTGATTACAGGGTGGAGAGTTTTCTCCTCTGTAATCCTCAAATCCCACAGGCAGCTTATTTTACCTCTTGACTTTTATCTCCACATGACAGAAATGTGCGTTTGTTGGACTTTGCATCATCCCGCCCAGGATGCCTGTATTTATAAGAAAGAAAAAATTGTCCGATCAGTATATGCCTTCTTAGGGCCCAACACATATGTAAATATAATAATTATATGTTTTTCAGCCAGGAGTGAAGGAAACACTTAATTAAGTTTGAAAATCTTTTGAATGTTTAAGGACATAAAACTAAATATGAAACTTTTCTTATCCACTTTATATCATTTTACTGTATTGAGAGGAGAGAACAATGAAAAAATAGAAAAAGAATTGTTACATAGTGTGTCATTCATCACAAATTGAAATCCTTGCAATATTTTTGTATTATAATGATCTCAAATTTCTGACAATCAAATATCAAATAGAACCAATGAATGGTGACTAAGTTTTATAAGAATAGTCTGATATGTTGTGATTTGCTTCCTACAGAACTCTTTCTATTAATACTTGATTTTATTTTCACAACCAATTTATGAGAAAAAATTACTTTACAGTGTCAGAAACAAACTCACACAAAAGACATTAGACAGATGCTCTTTGTTGAAGTCAATGCCATTACACATACATAGATGCAGAGTTTGATCAAACTTCAACATATTTTCCAACTTCTATGGTCATGTCTTTTCTATTAAATCCTACTTTCTCTCTTGGACATTATGAATAATTTATCAAATCTACACAAGAGCCCTACAATTCATGATTTATAATCACTAATTTGTTCCTCACTGCAAAATAATTGTTAATTACTCATTTCCTAGCACTCAAATTAGTATGAGCCAATTGTTGAAATCATATCAGCAATCTGACTAGCTTTAGTATAGAATCACAGTCTACCTCAATATGGGGTTAGATGAGAAATACTCTGATGTTATTACTGAACCATGTATGTATTAAAAATCTTTGTGTTCCAATTCATTTCAAAACAAATTTTAATTATATTATCAAAGTAAAAATTACCAGAACAGAGTGAAAGTCACACTGTATCAAAATATTATTCCTATTTTTTCTTGCTTTGACACACATCTGTCCTCTTTTCATTTCTATTACTTTGATAAAAAATAACCTGAGAAAGATCAAATCAAAGGAAAGGAGTGCTTTTTTTTGTTCCTTTCTTTTGTTGTTATTGTCTATATATACTGTTAAGATGCAGTTCATCACTGCAGAAAAGTCTGGTAGAAGGAATTAAAAGCAGTACTCATATCTCATTCGCAGTCAAGAGCACAATTCGTGCATGCTTACTTAAATCCAGTCGTCTCTTTGCACTTACATAGTCCAGGATTCCATTCCTAGAAGAGACTGTCACCCACAGTGGGCTCCTTCTTCCCATGTGAATCAATGCTTTATCAAGATCATTCTCTTCTGACATGCCACAAAACAACCTGATCTGGACAATATTGAATTAAGACTCTCTTCTCAGATGTTTTTATGTTGAGTCATGCTGACAATAAATCTGGCCATTAAAACACCTATAAGTTTCAGTGAGTTAATATATATTGTATCCTATTTGTTTAACATTGGATACATGACAGAATGCAAACCGAGTTTGACCTATAGATAGACTAATAAAAGTGAATCAGAATTAAATTAGAGAAAATGAAAGTAGAGAAAAAAATGTTGTTATCCTAGATAATGAGGAAATACACGGGAGGATAAGATGGTCTTATGAACAACTAAACCAACAAATGGAAAGCTGAAAATCAGATTAGTTCCATGGAAACTTTTATTTTGTAGTTTATCAATATGCATGGTATATGGTACACAGGGAATGACTTCACCTTTTAGAGCTTTATGGTGGCTATTATTTTAAACTAATCATGGAGTACAATTAAAATAGTTTGCATAAGGTTAATATTGAAATCTTTTATAATTTAGTTAGCACCTACTAAAAGAAGACAATGGTAGCATTTCAGAATCATAAGCATTGGATCATATCAATAACGTATAAGTTAGAATAGGAAGATGGGAGGTGATATTGTTAACCACTTCAGTAAAGAAAATGTTCTTCAACACAGTCATCCTCCTAAAGACTATTATTAACTAGAAGTAATTTATTTAAGTAGACACATAATGAAAATTATGTCATATGTGTGTTTATGTGTGAGTGTACACATAAAGACAAATATGTATTTGAAATATATAAATAAGTTAACTTTATGCTGGCTGAGGAGTTTATATTTTATGTCTAGGTTATATAAGCATGTGTTAAATTTCCTGTGAGTGTGCATATGTAACAACATTTAAAGGAACAGAAGCCATGAAATTGAAAGAGCAAATGAATGAGGACAGAAGGGAGGAAAGATAGAGGGATAAAAAAAGCTGCAATTGTATTTTAATTAAAATGTAAAAATATTTCAGACAGATTCAGTATATACTACTTATATTTTGAATTAAAATTAGAATATTAGCCAGGCATGGTGATGTATTCTTTAGTTCCAGAACTAGGAGGTCAGAGCCTGACAGACCTATGTAAATTTAAGAATTTCCTAGTGTACAGAGCAAGTTCCAGGCCAGGAATGGCTACATAGTGAGACTTTGTCTTTACCACTGCCTCCAAAAAATAAATAGTAAACAATTGGAAGGTCCACTTATTTATTTTCTTTAATATATTCAGATACAGCCTTCCTAGTTTATAGTTTTATAAACTATTCTTTTCTGCAGCCATCAAGGATATTTTTATTCTTGGAATCCCTCAATCCTATGTGTACTTTTGATAGGAACAGATCACTTTAATCGTGCACCATATATGAGGAACTAATTTCTGCATAACTGATAATTTCCCCTAGAATCAGGTCTCATCTTAGTCAATATTGCAGAAATGGGTTGCGACATATAAATTTTGATTTTAACTGAAGTAGTAAATTCAGGATGCTTCTATTCAAAATGTCTTCGCTAAAGTTTAGTGTTTCACTTATATATAATACCTAGGCATATTTTATGAATGTCTTTTAAACATGAAATATCAAAAAGTGTATGCTTATTCTGAGAGTTTAAAAAGTAGATTGCTGATTTTCACTATTTTCCTTTTTAGTTCTTTCCTTCTCTTTAATTTTTATTTTCTGTCCAATTACTTGAGTTCTCTCATAAATAATAACCTCTTTTGTACGTTGCTTTTAAATTTTTAGGACTTAGAAAAAATCTACAAGCATTACAGTCAAAGGAACAGAGAGATACATGAAATATTCACATGAAATGTAACATTAAATAATAATAGAAGAAAAATAGGTCATAGCAAATATGTGCTTTCACACCATGAGGCTGCTTAGTGGCAGCTCCTAAACTCACAGTTTCAAATCATTTTCCACTAGGCTTTACATTATTTGTCTAGCATCTCCCTGACAGGTTGTCTCTCTCTGTCTCTGTCTCTCTGTCTCTCTCTGTCTCTCTTCTCTCTCTCTCTCTCTTTTTTTTTTTTTTTTTGGTTTTTGAGACAGGGTTTCTCTGTGTAGCTTTGCGCCTTTCCTGGAGCTCACTTGGTAGCCCAGGCTGGCCTCAAACTCACAGAGATCCACCTGCCTCTGCCTCCCAAGTGCTGGGATTAAAGGCGTGTGCCACCAACGCCCGGCCTTCTCTCTGTATTATTCATATATTTTTTGTTCTTGTTGTGGGTTTTTTTTTTGTGTGTGTAGATATGCATATGCAGACAAAAGCACAACAATATTAAGATGCCCACCTTGTATATTATCCTCAGAAATGCCATCCAATTCCTTTGAGGTAAAGTCTTCCTTTGCCATGGAACTTACTACTTATATTAGACTCACAGTACAGAGAAACATCCTGTCAGTGCCTCCTCAGTACTCCAATTATAAGTGTACACCATGATGCCTGGGGTTTCTGGGGAACTGAGCTTATAAGGAAAACAGTTTGCTGACATCTACCACCCAAATCTACCTGTCAAGTTTTGTTTTGGGTTTCTTCTGGCTCACTGTAGTGGGTAACCATTCCAGCTTTGGTCTGGAAGTTCCAACCCTTTGAGGCTTCCGTAACTATCACGCCTACAAGGCGGGGCCAAGGGAGGGCTGAAGACCTGAGATCGGGATGCGCGGCGCTCTCTTGTTTCCTGGACCTGGACGCGAGAGGTAGACCGAGGAAAGTTCTCCAGAGAACACCGCCGGACTGCGCTGCGTCTCTTCCAGAACCCATCATCTACCTATGCCTTCATTTGTGAGTTACGCCTTTAAATAAATCTCCTTTTAACTACGTGGAGTGGCCTTAGTAATTTCGCCAATAGCTCACTTCTTTTGAAAGTCTTTCTTTCTTGTTTTTATCTATCTACCTATCTATCTATCTATATCTATCTATCTATCTATCTATCTATCTATCTATCTATCTATATATCTATCATCTGTCTATCTGTCTATCTGTCTGTCTATCTGTCTATCTGTCTATCTATCTATCTATCTATCTATCCTTTAAAAATGTTTTATTGAAATTGCTCTAGGTTTTGATAATTTCCAAAGTTCCTCCTTTTTTCTTTTCTTCTGTTTAACATACTTTTACATCTTTTTTTAAAAAAAATTATTTATTTATTATACATCTGGACCAAAGTTTTCCCTCCCTCCTGTCCTCATATCCCATCCCCACCTTCTCTTTGCTCCAGTCTCCTCAATCTACTACTCTTCTGTTTCTGTTCAGAAAGGGACAGGCCTCTGTGGTGGTATTGTATTCCCCCAAATACTGTACACTCTAATAAACTTATCTGGGGTCAGAGACAGAACAGCCACAATATTAAACATAGAGGTTAGGCAGTGGTAGCACATGCCTTTAATCCTAGCATTCCAGAGGCAGAAATCCATGTGTTCAAGGATACAGCCAAGCATGGTGACTCACGCCTTTAATCCAAGAAAGCGAGCCTTTAATTCCAGGGAGTGGTGGTAGAAAGCAAAAAGGTATTTAAGGCATGAGGACCAGAAACTAGAAGCATTTGGCTGGTTAAGCTTTTAGCTGGTTAAGCTTTTAGCTGGTTAAGCTTTTAGCTGGTTAAGCTTCAGGCTTTCGAGTAGCAGTTCAGCTGAGAGCCATTGGGATGAGGACACAGAAGCTTCCAGTCTGAGGAAACAAGATCAGCTGAGAAGTTGGCCAGGTGAGGTTAGCTGTGGCTTGTTCTGTCTCTCTGACCATCCAGCATTTCATCCCAATACCTGGTTCAGGTTTGTTTTTATTAATAAGAACTTTTAAGACTCATGCCACAGGCCTCCTGTGGCATATCAAGTTGCACTAAGACTAAGCACCTCCCCTTGTAATAAGGCTGGACAAGACAACCCAGTATGAGGAATAGGTTCCCAGTAGCCAGCCAAAGCTTAAGGACAGACCCTGCTCCCATTGTTAGGAGCCCTACAGGAAGACCAAGCTGCACAACTTTCACATATATGTAGAAGGCCTAGGTCAGTCCCATGCAGGCTCCTTGGTTATAGGTTCAGACTCTGTGTGTTCTTACCAGGCAGGTTAATTGATTCTGTGGGTTTTCTTGTCTTGTCTTTGACCTTTCTTGCTCCTGTGGTCCTTCCTCCTTCTCTTCAGCAGGATTCCCAGAGCTCAGACTAATGTTTAGCTGTTGATCTCTGCATCTGTTTTCATCATGTACTGGATGAAGGCTGATTGCAATCATCGCTCAATATAATACATTCTTGATGGCTGACTTCTTAAAATCCCAGGTTTCTTTGTGTGCGTGCGTGCGTGCGTGCGTGCGTGTGTGTGTGTGTGTGTGTGTGTGTGTGTGAATCTGCTAATATCTTAGCTTTGTGAAGAAAGCTTTACTATCTCTCCTGTTTAAGAGATTGTTTATTTCCTAGTGATTACCAGTGGTCTCCACACACTTCTGAAATACTGAATGCTTGCCGTCTCATTAGTTCTATGTCAAGTGACTTTTCTTTAGTGGTGCAGAACTACAATTGATTCAGTCACACATCTGACATCTGTGAGTCTTTGCTGACACTTAGCTTCCACTCTCTCAACACACTTACACAGTCACTAAGTGGTAATCACTCCTATTTTGAAATTACTCACCGTCTTTTCCTGTTCTCTTTAATCTCACTGACTGGTCATGTCATGAGGCATCTCCATCACATCTTTTTGATATCATGTTTCTTCTTTGTCATAGCATTGTAAACAGAGTATTTAGGTTGTCTTTGTAAAATGTAAACATGATCTTGCACCTTCACCGTCCTTACACTGTCTACAGCCCACCCCCCCTGTTTCTATGGTATCGCAGCCTTAGCATCACTCCTCTTCACTTCTGCCCACTTATATCCAGGCAATTACCGTCAATTATCCCATGTGTCATTCAAACAATGACTTTTGATAATTCAAGAGTCTGCTTATGTTCTTTTGTCCTTACTTTTATTCAAGTTGCTTGTCTGTTACTCAGTTTAACCTGGCTCTATGGTTCTGTTCACAGAAAATTCTATTTTCTAATCAAGTATAGCTAAGATGATTTATTTATTGTTTATTAAAGTTTATTTCTCATTACATTATCTGTCTGTCTGTATGTATGCATGTTTGCTTACGTATTTGTTTATTTTGTGTGCCAGTGCTGGGAATCACACTTACCAGGGTACATGTACAGACGCCAAAAGACAATGTTCGGAAGTCTTTTTCCTCCTGTGTGTTCTGAGGATTGTACTCAAGTCATTGAGCTTGGCTGCAAGCATCTTTACATACCGCTTCATCTCATGGTCCTCTTATGCATATTTAACTATTGAACTGGGTGCTCACCTCTATGTTTCCATGCCCATGGCATTTAAAGTATGTTTGTGGCAGATACTACACAGCATCTCATGCTTTCCACAGATGTTATGTTTCTAACTAAATTCTTGGCTACTTGGAAGTTTAAGACTTCTTTGTTGCTTTTAATAAAATAAATATGTTCCTTTCCTTGTCAGAATTTACATTTTTAAAATTGACATTGAAAGTGGAAAAATCTACATTCTTATAGAAAAAAACTCATATATCTGACAGAGAGATCACTGTAGAGCAGGCAAATGATTCTCAGTCTCACATTGACATCTAAGATGGGATTATGTTGCGACTGTGTATTAGAGCTCATATTCAGGACAAACAACTTGAGTCCTGCAAGCTACACTTAGATATTGTTCCACAGTGTGCACTCCATCTTCAATTCTGGACTTCAAGGCTGTATTTTAGATCATATGTCAAATTAAATTGATTGATAGAAGCTGAAATTCTGATAAATTCAAATAATACATTTTCTCTATAACAGCATGAATATATCCCACTAGACCTGAACTTAGCTGTTCCTCCAACATAGTCAGATTGTAAAATCTGCCTACTTGACTGGTGCCTGATGTGATGACCATGTCTGTCTTATAGCTCAAATCGTTATGTTCAAAGTGAAAATGATGTTTCCTGAACACTGTCCTAATGCTAAAGCCATACCTCCAACATCTTAGTTAACATGATTCCTAAACATACAATTATTTTGACGAAATAAGGTATATAAAAATAAGCTAAATTCCCACAATCTGTTCTTTTTTTTAAAACTACCAAGTAAACCAATTATGGGCATGCAGGCTTGGATTACAGTTGTGTAACTTGGTCTTCTTGTGGGACTCCTAACAGTGGGAGAAGCGGCTTTCTCAGACTCTGTTACCTGCTTTTTGGACCTTTTCCTCCTACTGGGTTGTCTAGTCCATCAAAGTCTCAATAAACCAACCTGTTGTAGTTAACGAAATAGCATTAAACAATGTCATTCCTATGTCCATTCTTGTCACCTCCTACCAAAATAAACTTCCCTTAAAGATGGTAAACTGGAAATGTGGGATTATGGGGTTCTTTTTCCTTTTCTTTATCATAGTTAATTCTGATGATCCAGAAGCAATTATAAACTCTTCACTATGACCTGTAAAGTTTAAAGTCATTTCCCTTAGCTGATAGAGACTTTACTTCCCTGTGGCTCCATAAAACACTCGCTTTCTTTAGGCTCTTAACAAATACGATGTTTGAAAGTACAATCTCCCCCTACAATTATCTCCTAAATGTTGTCTCCATTCCATCTGTGAAGTAGATCCTTATAGCCCACAGAAGTATTGCTATTCACCTTCCCAGCCGCTACATAAATCAGTTATATTTCTCTACTAAACAAAAGTCATCATATTCCATACTCCTCCGGAAACATTTCATTGTCTGCCCAAAACTATGACATATCAGGACATCTTCAGGAGTATTATCTTAGTCAATAAGATGCTGAATTCTACTTCTGCTTCCCAGACTCCAGAAGAGAATGTTCAACTTCATCTGCAACTGTCATTCTACACAAAATTTCCAAATGCCTTTCAGAAAAAAAAAAAATGTTTTAAATGCCGTGTAAACAGAATTAAATTCAGAGACCTAACAAAATAATGTGCTGTAGAACATTACTCTCACCTTTGATGTTTCCATGGCCCTCACTCATACAGTGACCCTGGTCATGTCAGTTGGTGAGTGTCTTGACCTCCACGGTAATGAAAGTGCACTGCCACACCTTTTCTATATGAACAGACATTTCCTCCATGTTTCTTCATTTAGATGTTTCCCAAAGGTAACTAACAAAAGAAACCACATGTGATGAAGCTGTTCCAAATTATATCAGCCCCATTTCAATGTTCTTCAATGACTTTCTTTCACTGTTTCTCCCCCTCCTCTCTCTCTCTCTCTCTCTCTCTCTCTCTCTCTCTCTCTCTCTCTCTCTCTCTCTCTCTCTCTCTTTCCCTCCCTTTCCCCTTTCCTTCCTTCCTTCCTTTCTTCTAGAGGACAATTTTATTAAAGTTTGAAAGAAATACAGTTTGACAGGCAAACTGAAAAATCTTCACAGTTATAAGGAGGAGGAGCAGAGGAGAAATGTCCCGCTTTTTAAGTCAGACATGGAGATCAGAGAAACAGTGACAAACCCCAGAGTGTCAGGGAAAACATGTTTATGGGTGCTGAGCCTTGAATCTGATTTCAGTTTGGATCAGACTTCAAGCTCTTGTGTCCTTGGAAAAAGGGTCACACTAAGGACACATGGTTAGAAGTACAAATAAAGACAATATACTAGAAATAAAAAATCCGTCTTAAGAATGATAGTGGTTTGTGAGTTCAGAAAAAAAAAATGTCTACCATAGTTCTTAGAGGATTTGTGTGTCTTCACCACTCAAAAGTAGAATACTGGTTGCTGCTAGATACATGGCTAAACTATGAACAGAATAAATAAAAAGTAAAAGTTAAGTGAATGTGTATTTAATGAATAGCTGAGTTATGATCAAGGATGGATGTGTAGTATGTTTGTATTGGCGTGAGAAAATGTCTATTTTCTTATTTTCACACTGTGAAATAGTTAATAACTTGAAGAAGAGATTGAAAGCAACGAGAGAGTAAATCTTATGCTTGAGCACATGAAAAGTAAAATTTATTTGAAGATCTTGTTCATCTTTATTACAAGTGGCATTGTGGGTGTCCTAATTCAGGTGGTTTCCCATATTTGAGACCATTTCACAGTTCAGAAATAGTCTGTTGAGAAATAATAGCTTTCTGGGTGAAACAAGTTATGACAAACTGACAGAAAAGAAGAAAACACGTTAGCAAGAGGGCTTCAATTTTGCTTGCTGGTATATAACCTATTTAGAAAACAGTGTATTCAGTTTTCAAAAAAGATTGCATCAATGACTTTATTATATACCAGAGATTGAATAGTCTTATGCTTCATGCTTGGGAATGCCTGCCTTCTAGATGTTCTTGGAGTCTGTCTCTAAATTTGGAAAAATTCATTTTTTAGTGTGTTTGCAGATCACTATGGGTGATTTATTGATTTGTGTTAATTTTTGACAAATGGACAGAATCATTTTCTCTATGCAGTTGTATTTCCTAATATTTATAAAATGTTCTTTATCCCTTCATGCATGCTAAGTGGCAAGGCCTTTGCAGAGATACTTAAATATGAAATGCTCACTGTAGTCACAAGTAAAAAGAGTTGCTTGGCTTCTCTCTGGCAAGTGCCAGGGAGGGAAACAATTATACTTTCTGAGCTTTTTCCAATGCTCTTAATCAGGGTGGCATTCTAATATTTGAAAGTACCACGATGTCTCAATGAATTTTTCACTCACATTTACCAGACACATTCTTAAAGGAAGGGGAAATGCACATAATAGAGCAATAAAATAGTATGGTTTTGAGTATTAATATACAGACAAATCATAAATATTTCATAAGTATTCACATGTAACTACAACAATAAATTATAATTTAATATTTATGAAAAGCACAGGTTGACATCTTTGTAATATATTCCATCATTCTTATATACATTATTTTATGAAATGAAAGCCAAACGAGTGACATGTTTCTTGACTACGAAATTGTAAGAGTAATTTAATGTTTTGCATCAATAGCTCAAATAAACACAATATACATACAAATTTTTCAAAAGTGTTCTAGAAGATAGTCAACAAAATTCATAATCCTCCATTTTTTCATAGCAAAATTTTGATACTGTAAAATATCATAATGTCAAGCTAACAATTATGTTACATGTTCAATAAAACCAAATTAAAATGTGAACAATTGGGGTGATGATCTATATATAATTTGATTTATAGAAACATTTTATTATTTAACTCATTAATAAAATGATGAATATTCAGTAAAATGAATTAAATAAGAGAAGGAAACCATTGACCATTTCCCTGTTTTCTTCATGGACAATCAAAACCACATTCTTTTTTATCACTTCATCAGAAATCAAAATGAAATAGAAATACATGTGAAGACTTAGATTTTGTCCAGCTCTTATAGTTGGGCCATCATCCTGGTTCAATTTAGGGGAAAGTCCAGCATCACTGCTGGGCCTCTATTCCCTGTGACTCGATCCCCTCTTCTGAATACAGATGATCTTCTTTTTTGTGTTGCCTGTTCTCCTATTGGATCTTTCAGGACACAGGACCTTCAGTCAATAGAAGTCTTGATGTATAGCAAGAATTTAAAAGTGATTGTCCTTTAGAGATACCGAATAAGACTATATATAAATAATAGAAGAATCAAATGAGGAAGGGGAGAGAAGAAGAGTTGAGAGATGGAATATAGTAATGTGGTAGGGGACAGCTAAAACTAAGAGCCATTTGAGGGATAGTGTAGAAACCCAATACAGTAGGAACTTCTTAAAATACTTCATACATATATGAAGGTGATTTAAATGGGATTTCCAAATATTGAGCAAGACAGAGCCACTAGTGGACATCTCTCAGCACCAAATGAAACCTCCAGTGACAAGAATAAGTTATATCTAATGGACTTGTTGGCCATAGAGGCCCCTTGGGACCCTTCAAACAACCCATGTTATTGCCAAGTTACTATTGGTTACTTTCCACAAACTAACGTACGTTCTTATTGCTGAAGACACTAACGGCACAACACACTGAGCATAAACAAGTTGAATTGGTGCATATGTAGAGCTGAAGTGACTAGTGTTCATGGTACTCGTAGGTACACGTATCTAAAGAGAAAGATAAACACCAACACCGATACAAACTCTTTGATCTACAGTGGTGACCTGCTTGCAGGCTGTGCCAGTGCAGTAGTCGCACAAACTTGTGCTGGTAACTAACCAATATCTGACTGGCATTAAGGCCCACTCCAAGAGATGGAAAACATCCATGACACTCCTAGGAAGCTTTTCCCATGAGAGTTCAAGGAATCTTGCAGAAGATGGAGGGGAGAAAGTTTGTAAGAGCAAGAGGGTAAGGATGACGTTTTGAAAGGTCTTCTAAACATAGTAGGACCTGTGCCTACTATTTGAAGTCACAGAGATTGCGGTAGCACGCACAGGTATGGGCCAGATGGAGTCCCAGTGCTAACTGGGGAAGTTGTGTTGAGCCTCCATCCCTAACCCAAAAATTATCTCGAATTGATAACCACTCAAAATTAATGAAAAATTAATTTTCTCCAAAATAATCTGGGTATATAAGCCACTTTTAAGGACAGGCTGCATGGCCAGATTCAATTGTCCAGTGTTGGAAAAAAGACAACATTACAGTCAACTTGATATTGGAAACTGCTATAATATAGTTTATTACTTTCTCCACAACCTGAGCATTCATTTTTAAAGTAAGACAAAGCTAGTGCTGCCTTATTCAGTTTTTTTATGATGGTTCAATAAATAAACCTGTAAAGACTTTTAGAAGGTCATCTAGTATTTCAAGTGCATGAAATTAATAAATTTAACAAATCTTTATATGATCTAATAATTATTTCATCGAGTTTTCAAACATACAAATTTTTGTAAACATTGTTAAATAATTGTTTTTTAATAGTGTTTGCTTTTGTTTCACTAAAGTTATACTCTCCCTAAAAAAAATCCATAACAATAATAAATAATAACTGCTGCCATCGAGTTCTATAGAAAATTAAGGTTTATGAGTGTGGTACACTATACAAACACATGCACCCCATACACAAGATGTATATGGGTATAGGAAAAATATAAGTTAAAGTGTTAGGTACTAGGCTGTCTGATTATTAGTATTTTTATAATCAATTGACTTGACTATACACCAAATACTACACCTTCTGAGTTACACATAACCAATAAAAATGTATTTTTTCTTTTCCTATAAACAGATTATTTCAATTTAAACCAAGGAATGCTACTAAGCTAACCTAGATTTCCAAAGCAGTAAATATTGTGAAAACTTTTAAGTTTAGAAGACTAATATACAGAAAAATGTAGTTTGTTATCTTTTACTGACACCAAGACAAATAAGCTTGTAATGGCACAAAGCTTCACGGGAGGACCTTCCACAGAGCAGAAGCATCGCTTAGAGCAAGGTGTCTAGGGCATTTGCACTTCTGAGAAGGCTAGCTTCACACATCAGAATGCAGCATCATTGCCAGGGACTGTCCTTTGTCATCCAGGGAACCTATAAATATGGGGGTTGCAATTCTTCCTCTGGAAAGTCAGTTTTCTCTGTCTCCCAAAGCTGTGGTGCATGTGTAATTTTTATTGTTGCTTAGTTGACTGCCTGGAAATTGTTTTCCATCTCATGTAAATTTGCAAACTTCTGTGTGTGATTGGTGTTCACAGTTGAAGGGACATAAATTGCTCCTATTTTACACAGGTGATATATGAGCATATTTTCCAAAGTTCCTTGGAGGAAAAAGAGAAGGCAGTAAAAAGCTGAAATCAAACAGTAGTAATTTATCTGTTTGTAGGAGCAGTTGTTCCTCTGGTCTAAAACCGTGATTCGGTTTTGTATACTTTCGTCACAACAGAATCAATATTCATTGGGTCAAACGCTATTTAACATGTTTGTTATTCTTATCACATTTTACAGTTTTCTTTCAAGTAAGAATTATTTTGCTACCCTTAAGCACTTAAATTTAAACGAACCTCACATAAGCACTATAGTTCTGAGAGAGTAAGGCACACTTTATACAGAGTCAAATTACGGATCAATTTAGAGGATTATTTTTGTTCCAGTGAAAAAAATGTTAGCAAATTGCTTCATCTCATAAATTGGTCTAGCTGGTCAGCGCCTCTAGCTTATGCAATTTACCTGTAGCATATCACGGTCATAAAAAACTTATTATAGCAGAACACAGCTGTCTCTCTCTCCTAGACCATTGCTCTGGGTGCAGCTTTTCAGATTCACCATCATCTCTGCTCACCTCATTCACACCTCCTGGGGTGCCTATGGAAGTTAATGGATTTCTGTGTAATATTTAGTTTCTACATGCCACTATGAATGCCCAGAACTTCCCTAGTTAGTTGCTTCCAGTATTCACTGATTTAAGTATGATGGATCCAAGTCTACACATTTTCTAAATATATATAATACACAACGTATTGTAAAGCCTTGAATTAAAAAAAGACAGATCCAGATTTGATGGATTTAGGAGGGTGTCAGTACATTCAAGCACACACACACACACACACACACACACACACACACACACACACACACACACACACACACATATATATATCCTATACACAGTTTCAATTTAGGTAATCACTTGGCCAATATTCTTACTCATCTCTTTGATTTATCGTAGATAGATATTGGGTAAATATGAGTGAATGAAGACCTGAAGATATTACCGGTTGTCAAGGACAAGTTCAGCTCATCCATCAGCTATAATACTCAGGAACCATTGTAATTTTAATAGAGAATGAAAATTTTAATCTTCTTGATATTATAAAAACTAATTGAAGAGCACTAATAATTGATGGTAGGGAATGTAAACAACAAATAAAGATTAAAAAATGTTATGTTTTCATATTGTATATATGAATAGATTACTAGAGAAAAACACCTATTTTACACATAGGTGTTGCTTATAAATATGTGGAAATATATTTGCAGTCAATAATGAGAGGCAGAAAAAGAAGGAGAGAGGGGAAGGAATGGGGGATCAACCCCATCACAGTCCATGATAAAGCTGTTTTAGTTACAGAATCATTATCCCTTTCTATTTGTTATTTGGTTTGGCTCAGTCTGTGCTTCTTTGCATATTGTTATAAGGTCCAGTGCAATGTGCATAAAAGAGCTGGCTGGATCTCTCTTCCATTTTTTTTTCTTGACATTCGTACTTTCAAGTACTTGCTGACACTAAGAAATTCCTTTTGCCAAGTATGGTTCTAGTCATATAAACCATCTGTCTGTGGACATCACTAATGGGTATTTTATTATCCCAAAGTTACATTCAATATCATACCTTGCCTCTCTCAAATATATATGTGTCTTTATATCAAGAAGTTACTTGAATGACAGCTAACCATCACTATTACATGCAAATATGATAGATTTCTTGAAACGATATGCAAATTTCTATCATCTCTCTAATATCTACCTTGGCTTCAGGAACCTTAGTCCCTCCTGGTATGGCCCCCATTGTACTAACTCTTATAATTCCCATTGGCATGACTATCTCTGGCACAAGAATCCACAGTATAAAGAGCAAATTTTTACTTGTTTCTACATACTTAGTTGTTCCTTTGACCGTTTGTTCTCATTTATCTATCAGTATGCGTGTCTTTTCTGGTTATGTTTTGTTTTGTTTATTTAATGAGTATTCATTTTCCTCTAAAGAGTTTTGCAAAATGCTAACATATGTTCCCCATCATTAGGTTTACTCTGTCTTAATGGGGCTACTTGGCACCTAGGGAGTTAATATGAACTTCAGAGCACTTTACACACATTAAATAATGATAGACAACCAACTGTGATCTTAGAATATACAAAGACAGGTTGAGAAGAGATCCCATCAATTCTAGCATGTACACATCTTTAGCCTTCTTTAACATAAGCAAAAGAAGTCTCAGAGATTAAATTAATGGATTGTGCTTATTTTGAATTTATTTGATTGTCTCGTGTTTTAATGGGATGATCCTTTTTACTAATGTGACACTATTGTTACGCAAAAACACTTAAAAGCATTGATCTTTAGGAATCTGAACAAAATTATGAAATACATCTATAGCTGCTCATATTTCTTTTCAAAATGTAAACTAGCAAATGATACTTAGTGTTAGGAGTTCTCCTGAATAAATGATAATAATCCTTCTGGGATAATTAACAGCATCACGGTGTGAATTACAAAACATAGTTGAGTTTGTTGAATAATTATTGTGATAATTATTTGGACTTTGCATATCAAAATTCAAAGTTATAACATTTATAAAGTATTGCAGAGTAATATTAGAAATATGAAATGAATGATATAATTCTAAAAGTAATTATTCTCTATATATTGTTTTTATTTTTATGTTTTTATTTTGCTCAAATATGCTATCACTATAGCTTTCAACACTGAGCTCTTAAAAATACTATTTTTAATGACAGATTTCTCTTCATACTTTTTTTTTATAATTACAGCTTTGGGAATGATACAAGTGTGCACAGGCCCAATGTCAATATCCTATGGCTGCTGTTACAAATTACCCAACACTTACTTTACAGTTCTGCAGCTAAGATCTCAAAATCCTGCATCAAAGCCTGGTTAGGGTGCAGGAAGATCAGTGTTTCTTCTGTGTAATACGAGACACCATCCACTTCCCTGAGTCTGTGACAGGAAGATACCATCCCTTACCCAAAGCCTGTAGCTCTGTTCTGTCAACTTCACCAGTAACAATGGATTGATTTCTCACACTTTAACACTTTGGACTTTCTTCCTTCATGCTTTCAGATCTTTGAAATTAATTGTTCATATCCTGAATTCCTGGATAATATTTTACATTTTGAATTTTTTAAATTATTGACAGAAACAAAATACTAATTGCATATCTCAATGCTCTGTTTTACTACTATTACACATCACACAGTGTTGAAAGAAGGTTAAAGATAATTGCCTTCTCTAACTTTTATAATTTTATAGTGTGAATATTCAAAATAATCTTCTTAGATTAAAAAATATTTGTTTTTATTTCTGGATCCATGCCTGCTTTTCTATATATGCACCATGTGCAGATAGGTGCCCATGGAGGTCAAATGACAATGTTGATCTCCTGGAAATGTAGTTACAGGTAGTTGGGAACTGCCAAATAAGGGCTCTGGGAACCAAATGCAGGTCTTCTGAGAGCACTGTATGTGGTATTACTTGCTGAGCCATCACTCCAGCCTCCAAAAACATTTTTAAACATAAAGTATGTTATCATCATCGATAAACAACACTTTTTGAAGTATCACCCCAGAATTTATTGTTCCTGTTTATTTGTAGCTTAGTTGTGTCCATTAACTGATCTTCTCCTATCCTTCCCTCTGTCCACTACCTTTAGCTGTGTGTAGGCATCATCTAACCCCACCCCACTTCTATAGAGTCAACTCTTAGTTTCTATATACGAACCTAATGAATCACAAGATATTTACATCCCTCTCATCCTTCCTCCAGCTCTCCCCAAGCCTTCCCCCACAAACCACCCCTTATCCCCTCCTCCCTAAAGGCAAGGCCTCCATGGGATGTCAGCTAATTCTTTTAATGAGGAATTTAATAGTAAGTTGTGCCATACTTCTCTTATCACTAGTTTACAGGGAAGAAATGGTGAATCTCTAGAGAAAATAAGTTTGGTTAGCTATCCAAACTAAAAGTAAGATTTAGAGTACAGTAACTTTACATTAACAATACAGTTAATGTGTGGGGTAAATTGTAATAGCTTATTTGTCCCAACAAAAATCTTGGACACAAAAATGAAAAAAAACTATTTTAAAACACTAGATTATAGGTAAATATTTTGGCTATTGTCTAATAATAAAACCTTGTATTGAAATTTGACAATTGAATTTTTCATATAAATGTTGACAAGATTTTATATTAAAACCTGGAATATGCCACGGGTAGTAGTGAATGGATAAAAGTGAACTAACCCTTACTAAATTCTCATTACCAGAGACCATGTCCATTCATCAGTTGTATGCAAAGTACAGTGTGTCTGTTTGAAGAGACAAAACAAGGTGTACAAATACAACACAGTCTAAAACTCATGTCATAGTCTTCTTGGCTTCTCTGAAATAGAAATAAGAGATTGTCACTGTGTGGTAATGACACGGGTGTGTGGGTTCACGTGGCTCGCTGGAAAGAAGACTCAGAGGTATCTTAAGAATGAATATAGCCTTTCATGGCTACAGGAGCGTCCAGCCTCAAAGGACTGGAGCACTTTCCCTTTTCCTAGGGTATTTTTATTTACGCTCTATTTACACTTTAGCCAGTTAATTTCTGTACCTTCAAAGCAACCCAAAAAGATCTTCCAGAGATCAAATGCCAAGTGCAAATTACTTGATTTATCAGGTACCATGGTGTTCCCAGTTTCCTGAACCAAGTTTTGCATAGACCTTTGGTCCTTGGGGGACTCTCTGATCCTTGACTTTCAGACAAGATTCACATAGGGTAATAAGAGAAACAAAAGGTAAGAGAAACAAAAGGTGTGGTTATACAAAGGAAGGATTAGGGATAGGTGCTACTTCCTGGAACCAGGCCAGGAGCCCAGCAGGAATGTACTACAAATGCCCCCTTTCTTTTAAAAAGATCAATTATCTCTAAGGTTGTGTAGCATTACAGTAAATACAGATTTTTTTCCTATCTATTTGTCTTGTAATCTTATGTAAGTAGACCAAAACACATTTTAAACCAATAAAGTTACTATTGCTAGAACAAGGGCAACACCTGCAGGATAAGAAATCTATTAAAGTGATTAGTAGGATTGAATGAGGCTATGGTATCTGCTAGATTGTCCATAATATCCATTCCTGTCTTATCAGGGAGCTTTTTTGTAAAAGTTTCTTTGATTTCTTTCTGTAAATCAAAAACCATTTGAGAAGAATTAGGGTGACCCAACAAATCCATCCTAACCTTTTCCCAATCATATTTGCTTTCATTAAATCTTAAGGGTTTGATACAATAACAAGAAACATTCCAATCACATTTTAATTTTATCTGCTCCTTCAAAATTTCTAACTGATCCCCTAACAATACAACAGCTTGCCTTAATTCAGCTAATTTATTTATTATCTCATTATCAATTTTATTTTGTTCAGTCCTAAGTTCTTCTGAATGTCTATGCCAGTCTCTAACAAATTCAGTGGTTTGGATTTTTCTATGAAGCGTCACATTAGCTGTTGCTGCCGTAGCTGTCAATGCAATGATTCTCATAATAACTGTAACCACCAGTCCAACCATATAAAGTCTTCTTTTTAATATTCTTTCAGTGAACTTTTGTATCAAGATCATCACAAGAGAGTCTTGCCATGGCCTCGACAACTTCACTGGTATCCAGATTACTGGCCTTGCTCTAAGAATATATAAACTTTCAAAATCAAATTTAAAAACATACTAGAATTAACACAGGTATGAAGGGTACATCATTCACAAGTGATGCTGTAATTATTTGGGTGCCATTGTACAGCCCCCTTTAATAGCAAGTAAGGTAATGGTACACATGCCATAATAGGATGGCTTTGATTTAGTCTAAAAGACAGAGTGTATTTATCATCCTTAATGTTTAATTTTCCTTCCCATGCCTTAAGAGGGTGGAAAGCACTTGCCAATTTCCACAAGTTAGTCTGAATTGAATTGCCAAATTGTAGGAGAGGACTTGCCATTCCAACCCCATGCCACCAAATAGGTTCATTAATTGAAGCACAGATTTCCACAGTTCCATTTATCTTATACCATTTCCATCTTAAGTCTGAGTGAGAATATTTTCCTTGAGGGGAGGCATAAGGGCCCCAATTAATGATGTCTCCTTGGGAGATATTATTTAGCCCTCCAGGTGTCCCACTCTTACATTGTTGCCAATGTACCCAGTCAGATTTCTTGTTGGTAAATCTTTATGGATTTAGTAGCATTAATCTCTTGTCCTTTAACACCAGGTGCATGGAGTATATAAAACTTATTATGATAATATTGGGTAATATTTACTATGGATAGCCATACTTGAGAAGTTATTTTCAGACACTGAATTCCATTTCCCATGGAAACAGGAATTCCATGTACTCCAACAGTGTAATTGTCAATCTTTTTACCCTCCTCCATTGGCTGAGTGGGACCTTGGCTGTCCTAAGGACCAGGTAGTCAAGAAGATTCATTAACCATTACATGAATATTCCTATCTCCCCAACTTACTGTTATGTTAATTGGAGGATTGGGGATATAAGCCCAATAACTATGTTCCATCCCTTTTACCTGCACTGTTACCATGGAAAGCATGGCAAGAAATAAGTTTGTAGCATTCAGAGGCTTGTGAGTCATGCGAAGCATCATCTCTGCTTTGTCACACAAACTCTTAAGCTGTCCCCAGGTGGGAGAATTAGTTGTGCCAAAGATCTCGTATGGAAACATAAGCATAACCTTGACCCTAACTTAACACTTGACCTGGACGACTTTGATGTTAAAATATTTATAATACATGGGCTGACTTTATTCAGCAATTTTTTCCATAATTCAATTTTGTTCCTGATTCATTAACATTTAAAAATTTTTTTAAATTAGTAGGGCATTATTCAGCCTGTCCCCGGGGGGTCCTCATACCCCCCTTCTGTTTAACAAGCATTTCTTTGTAAGGTGGAATCTATCCATATAAGCATTTTGTAATTTAAGTTCTACCAAGGCTAACTGTTTTTCAGCCTCAGCTGTAAACTGTCTTGGACTGTTTAAATCTGAGCCACCTTGCAGAATTTGAAACAAATTAGTAATTCTTGAGCAGACAATCCTATTGTAGGCCATAACCAGTTAATATCATCTAATAATTTTTGAAATCATTAAGAGTATGTAGTCGATCTCTCTTAATCTGTACCTTCTGTGGCTGAATTCTCAGTTTACTTAATTTATAGTCTAAATAGCTAAGAGAATCTTCTCTGTATTTTTTTAGGGGAAATTTGTAATCCACAACAGGGTAAATTTTTTTGTACTACATTAAACATTTTTAAAGTATCTGTATCAGAGACAGCCAATAAAATAACATCCATATAATGATAAATATTAGACTAAGGAAATTGTTTATGAGTCATTTTTAGTGGTTGATTTATAAAATATTGACATAAAGTTGGGCTATCAGCAGTGGCCCCTATTTTAAATTTGGATAGCCAATTCCTATCCTATCTTGTCTTTGTATAACCTCCATAGCCTGCGACCTATCTTTATAATTTTTTGATTGTCTTTCCAGGAATATATCCCAATTTAAACAATAACTTATGAGCTCTTTTTGAGATTATAGACCTATTAATTTGAGCTCCATATTGTAACAAATCTCTTTCCCATAAATCCATGACTATATCAGGTACACAAAGCTTTAACATTCCTATCTGTTTTATAGGCTCTATATGTTTAATCCATTCTATATTTTGTTTTATTTTAGATAAAATTCTAGTGACTACAATTTGAGTGGAGACTTCTTGTAAAGGCCAATTGGATCCCAGGATTCTTGTGAAATTATGCATACTTCCAGCATCAGAATCCAATAATCCTTCAATTTCAATCCAATTTAATTTTTCTTTTAATTTAGGCTGATTATCATTTAGAACTGTTTGCCAATACACCTTTTTCCATGTATTTCCAAAGCCTCCAGTTCTACATATTGGCATCATTTTGCACTTAAGATATGGAAGCAATAATAATTGAGCAATTCTATTATCAGCTTCTATTTCTGTGGTCCTTTTTACATATGCCACCTATAAAAGCATTAAATACAATCTCTATAGGATTTTAAGAGGTAACTTTAGGTAATACTCTGGAGTATTTTTATAAAATCTTCAAAAGAGGATCTTTTTTTTATAGATCCCAGGTAACACATTAATCAAATCGCCAATAATTAACAATGTGGACCAAACAATTGACTTGTATTTTATTTACTGGAAAAATAATTTTGTTACCTCTTTATCAGTATGAGATTATTTTCTATGGGTTTTTGTCCTAGCAACCATATTATTTAATACATTAACAACCCAATCTGTTTCAGGTGTTACATTTCTGTAGAATTTAGCCATGGCTTTCTAGGAAGCAACTTAAAGAGCAGAGCCAAATTTTCAGTAATGATCAACAGACAAGAGAATATCCAATATATAGTTTAAAATTGTGAACTCTGTTCCTTTAATTTATCTACCATGAAAATCAAACATTCATCCAAACATTTATTAGACAATCAAAAAAAAGAACAGCCTTTATACATTGAGTGATTAATATCTTTGGAAATTTAAACAACATTGACTTAGCATTCCATGTCCTGACCATAACCGTTCTTCACCAGAAGTTGAGCCCATTTAAACTTAGGTATAGCTAAGACAAAATTGGGACATTTTAATGCTAATTCATATTCTAATAGTAGTTAAGAAACTCTGTGACTAGAACAATCCACTCCAAATCTATTCAATTGATATTTTCAAATGTGTAGAAAAATTAGTATGAAATACATGATATTTAAATGTGTCTGGGAATTCCTCTATAAAATGGATGCTGCTATGAGTCTGGTATTTTCAGCCTGCTGTTATGGCTGCCAGATCAATGATGAGTACAGGAGTGTGTACATTCAAAGAACATCCACTCCCACAATTGTATAGGAATTGCTTTATGAGCAATGATGTCACAGAATCACAGAATTTTACATTCCAGAATTCAATATAATTGTATTTCCCAGTTACAATTTTTCCTTACTTTGCTAATTGACAATCTCTAGTAAATTGAGTTACTCTAAACTGGGAATTTACTACAAAGTATTTTACTTTAGATAAGCCTATATCCATAATAAGTATTTCTCAGTATTTGATGCTTAATTTTTCCCTTTTAATTTTAAATAATATCAGGACATGCATAGGTGTTCCAAAATATTTGTGTAAAATGGTCATCATATTAAAACAGTAGATTTACCCATTACAAGAGTATTGTGTTAGTACGTGACAGTAGGTGAGCTTCTGTGAGGTTTAGATTTATGAAGCCAAATTATATTCTAGAAGTTTCTAATGTAGAAGTGTACAGAGACTGGATGAACAACCCTTATCAGAGTTAAACATCATTTCCCTCAATTGTTTACTACTTTAGTTTGGAAAGCAAAGTTTGATAACTTAGTTCAATGCATTGTCATTTATAATTATTTCTTTCTTTTTTTTTTTTTTTTTTTTTTTTTTTTTTTTTTT
>CABHPR010137411.1:0-15645 GCA_902168415.1 Peromyscus melanophrys | reverse complement strand
CACACACACACATACACACACATACACACACACTCACACACACACATACACACACACACATACACACACACACACACACACACACACACACACACACACACACACACACACACACACACACACACACACACAAGTATAGACACAAAGACACAAATACACACAAACTCACACTCATAGGAAATGTCACGCTGTGAAGAAGCTAAGGGTTTTCAGAGCCAGAAGACAAGTCACAAATGACAGAAACTCTCATTATATTTAATATTTACAGATACTAGCTATCCAAAAGGAAAAAGTGTGTCATTTGAGTTTTTTCGTACTCCCTAAGAAAACAAACATGGAAGCATGAGGAATAAGAAAAACAACCACCAGCTACCATTTCTGGACAATAGATCTTCTTAAGGAACAGAAATATACATCATTCTTGTGGGACACACAAAGGAGTCATAAAATTATAACCCAAGTTGAAAAGAGGAATTTTATAAAGGAGACTTTTATCTACTCTGTGCAAATTATCATTTGTGACTAACACTGAAATATCAAAACAGGAGCCCCAACTCTGAAATGCGAGTGCTCAGCACTGTGATGTAAATATATTTACATCCTTATCTTTACCCTCTTTGGTCACACTTCTGTTTGTTTTAAGTTTGAACATATTCAGGATAGTCATTTAGATCTCATTATCTTCCAAAGATAAAGCTACGGGAAAAGAAACAAAATGCCTTTGACAAAAATTAGACACGTAGTAACCGATAAAGCATGAGTAAGCCAAATGAAGTTGAACTTCTTAGTGAATTAGCAGAGCACAGGAAGGGCATCATTAAGGGCCACAGAAGCAGGTGCACATGAGACAGAATTGGATATCCCTGGGAGAACTCTGCAAACAGTTCTTAATTGACATGGCTTACAGGACAGGTGGAAAAGAGCTGGTTGGAAATGGTATTTTAAAATATATTTAAATTTGCAGAGCTATCTAATCTGAGTCACTCACAAGACTATCTCTCCCTCTCAGCCAAATAAAAGATAAAAGGTACAGACATTCAATAATTATGTTACTGTCCTACCCAATGTGAGCTCAGAGAAGAGGAGCCAGGACTTAGGCAACAGTGCTCTTACACTTAGCTTTCTCTAGAAACTCCTGCTAGCTCTTTGGATAGTCCTTAGCTAAACCTCAGAAAGTTTACAGAGAGGTCTTCAAGTTTAGTAAAAGGATAAGTAGAATGTGACACAGGGAAAATGCACTCCAGATTTGATTTCTCATAGTGTATAGAATATGCAATTTAATTATACATTATTATATTGGACTTGTGATGTTTATTTTTAAAAAGTATTTTGAGAAAAAAATCATTTAATGATTATGGATGATTTTGCCTGTATGTGTATTTTTGCATCACATGCTTCCCTGGTGTCCATGGATACCAGAACAAGAGCTATAGACACTTGTGAGCCCTCATGTGAGTGCTAAGAATTGATTTGGAATCTTTGGAAAGAGCATATAGTGCTCTTAACCACTGAGCCATGTCTCCAGCCACAGAAAACTATTTTTTTTATTTTACCTAAGACACAGTTTTATGTTGGAATAATGTCTTATGTTGACAATTTGATGATTTCCCTAATCTAAAAATATAGTAAAATTTTCCTTGCAACGGATATGTTTCTGTAGTTCTATGTAAATTTCTATAACTGGTTGGGCTATAATATACTGCCATCTCAAATAATTAGAGAAAAACATCTAAGAATAATAAAATGGAACGATACACAAGCACCATGTGTGTACACCTATGAGTATGTATTTGAAGATAATTTGGAGATAATCCTGCCACAAGATACATCATTTGCCAGTTGTTCATTAGGAAGGATTAAAACCCCACCAAGTCTTCTCCCATCAAAACTGCCTATTGTCAAGTCTAGTCTTATGAAGCCCCAGTACAGTAGCATTAAGAGTCACTGTGAGTCATGATTGACATCTACTCGTCTTTCCAAGAAGATATTATTTTGTTGCCTTGCTCCTTATATTCTTACACACAGATTTTTCCATCTTTTCTGGTTATTACTTAAACCTGGATGGGCTGATATAAAAATCTTCTTTAGTCCTGTATTTACTGTAATTAACTGCAAAGAGAAGCTTCTGGGATCAAAACTGAGCACAGCATGGATAATGGACATAACAAAAATGTTTAGAAGGCAGTTTGATATTATGTCAATTTAGTTAAGCAATAGTAGTAAGTTGATCCCTGGGGACTGAATAAAACAAATTAGAAACTGGTATCCTATAAGAGTCATGAATTCAAACAAAAGGAAGAAGAAGCATCCTATTATAGAACAAATAGGTTAATTTAGTAAGAGATTTGAGGATTAGGTTTTATTCGTAAAGTAGCTGTAATCAAAAGTCTTTTCCTTTCAACAAACTTTTCCATTGGAAAAAAAATAACTCTGGAGAAAACTCTACTAATTCATTTGGCATGCTCAGCAGTGGGGATTGCTTTGTTGTTTCATTTGGTCAAACCTCTTGTTCAATGTCAAATTTGAAAGCTTTAAAAGAAATAATGGTCCGTGTTGGGTGGTGAGCTGTTGGTGTGGACATGACAGCCCTTCTTTTCACCTAATTCCATTAGAATCAGTCACCTACATGTCAGGGTAGTGGCTTTGATTAAAGAGTTATGTTAAGGCTTAATCTAGATAAAGTGCAGGCAATACTGAACTGCCAGTGAAAATGCTGACAGACTGTGGCTGAAATAAAACTACTTTCCCCTTACAAAGCATACTTTTTTCCTATAATTGGAAGATGCAAAGTAATTTAAGCTCCTCAGTCCATTTGCTTATGTAAAACAACTTGAATGCATAAGAAATCACACACACACACACACACACACACACACACACCCCTGTATTCAACCCTCTCTATATCTCATGTACTAAATGAGCTTATTTTGACTTAAAATCCATTTGTCAATTAACTAGTGGCATCTTCCTTTTTTTCTGCCTTAAGGTGATATAGTAACAAATACTGTAGTGTTGTAATGAAAACTGTTTAATTACTTACACACTACTAATCTGTGCTTGGTGGCTACTCTCACTTAAACATGAAAAGAAATAAACTGGAAATTGGTATTTTACTAATCAGTAAGAGTATATGACTAAAATTTTGACATACTATGGCCATTCTAAAGTATTTCAATTACATAAAAATAATCTTTTCTAGTTATTAAGCATTGGGTTGCTTAGTGGAGGTAATTGAATAGTAGTTAGTCCAGGGACTACTCAAAGATCAGCCCCAGTATTAAAAGCCTTCCCACTCTTTTCATGCCTACTTGGCTCATGCATCTCTTGTGGTTAGAAGACATATATTAATAATAATTCTACAAGAGAGACTATAGAGAGCTTGAATATGTTTAAAAACACACCGTTTTATTAGAAAGGTCTGTCGACATGATTAGAAATCATATCCATTATCATTTTAGCTACTCAATAACTCCCCAACCATCTCAGTAAATGTATCTTTTTTATTGTTATTGAAAATAGATTCTTCTCTCACACAATATATCCCAACTGCTGTTTCTACTCCCTCCACCCCTCCCAGCTAATCCCTGCCTCCCCTGTCCCCTAGATCCTCTTCAGAACTGAGCAGACCTCCAGAGACAAAAACCAAACGTGACAAAACAAGTTACAATAAGACAAGGCAAAAGACCTCCTATCAAGACTGGACAAGGCAACCCTATTAAGAGGAAAAGAGTCCCAACAGGAGGCAGGGGAGTCAGAGACACACCTGCTCCCACTGTTAGGAGTCTCCCCACAAAAGCCAAGCTAACAGCATAACATATATCCTGAGGACCTGTTAGAACGCCATGTAGGCACTATGCTTGCAAACTTCAGTCTCTGTGAGCCCATATGATCCCTGTTTAGTTGATTGGGTGGGCCATGTTTTTTTTGTGTGTCCTCCATGCCATCTGATCCTACTATATTTCCTCCCCCTCTTCAATGCAGCATTATCCCAACTCCTATGGAAACCACCAATTTGGACTCTCTTTCCACATAACACCTGGCTATGAGTCTCTGTAGCAGCTCCCATCTGCAGCTTGAGAAAACCTCTCTCGATGATGATTGGATATGGCACATATTTTGAGTATAGCAGAATATCACTTTATTTATTTATTTTTGCCAGTCTTCTTCTACTCTAGGTCTCTGGCTATTTTGTCTCTGATTCCTGGCCATCCAGGCAGTGTAGGGCATGGGCTCCCTCTCGTGGCATGGGCTTCAAGTTTAACCAAACATTGGTTGGCCACGGGCATAAGTTCTCTGCCACCAGTGTCGCATAATATCTTGCAGGCAGGACAGATTGTAGTTCAAAGGTTTTGGCTGGGTTGGTAACCGTGTTTTTCTTTTGACAGTTTGCAGAGTACTTTCCCACACCAAAGAGACTACAACATATGGGTAAAGGATCCTTTTAGCCACCAGCTCAAACTCTCTACATTGAATGAGCCGTGTAGATGTTATCCTCAGCATAGGACCACACTGCCAGATTTTGGAGAGTGACCCTCTGTCCTAGCATCAGCCTGGGTTGTTTGGGGATGCCATTGGAACTCCTTAGCCTACCACTCCATCTAATGCAACTCAGTCTGACCACTAGAAGTCTTGCCTGGCTACAAAAGATGTCCAGATCAGACTCTGTATCCTCCATTACTAAGAGTCCTCACTAGGGTCATTCTCATAGATGCCAGGAAGTTTCCACTGTGCTAGATTTCCATGCCACCTCCCTAATGCACCCTTATTCAAGCCATCTCTGTCCACCCTTTGTCCCTCCATCATTTTCCTCTGCCCTGATCTGTCCTGCTCCCGTCCTCCTCTGCCCCCAGTGTACTTGCCAAATCTATTCTATATCCCCACACCTGGGAGATCAATAGAGCTGCTGTTACTTAGCCTCCCTGAGTCTGTGAAGTGTAGCATGATTATCATTTACTTCACAACTAATATCCACTTGTGAGTACATGCCATGTGTGTCTTTTGGGGTCTGAATTACTCACCCAGGAGCATATTTTTTTCCTAGCTCCATTCATTTAACTGCAACTTTAATTATGTCAATTATGTCAGGGTTTTTTTTTTTTTTAAGCTGAGCAATAATACGTTGTGTAAATGTACCACATTTTCTTTTCCTTTTTTTTTTTAGACCACATTTTCTTTTAGCCATTTTTTTTGGTTGAAGGACATTTAGGTTGATTTCAGTTTCTGAGTATTATGAATAAAGTCACAATGAACATAGTTGTGTAAGTATCCTTAAGGTAGGATGGAGAATCCTTGGGGCATATGCCCCAAAGTGGTATAGGTGTGTCTTGAGGAAGATGGATTCTCAGTATTCTGAGTGTTCCCCTTGTTCCACATCCTTACTGGTAGAAGCTGAAACTTGTGTCATTGATCTCAATCATTCTGTAAGGAGTTATATGGAATCTTAAAGTAGTTTTGATTTGCATTTCTCTGATAGCTAACAATGCTAAACATTTCTTTAAGTGTTTCTCAGCCATCTGCAGCTGAGATTCTTCTACTGATATAGCCTGCACCATCAATGTTCTGTTCAGAAAGTTGATACCAGTGCCAATGTGCTCATGAATATTCCTCACTTTCTCTTCTCTTTTTTATTTTATTCTTCATACATATATTACATCTTGACTGCAGTTTATCTTCCCTGTCCCCCAGTCTCCCCTCTCTCTCTCTGATCCATGCCACCTCCATCTCCCCTCAGCAAAGAGGAGGCCTCCCAGGGACATCAATCAAACATGGCATAATATGCTACAATAATACAAGGCATATACCATCATATCAAGGCTGGACAAAGCAACTCAGTAGGAGGAAAAGGGTCCCCACAAGCAGACAGAAGAGTTAGAAACAGCCCCCCTTTCCCACTGATAGAACTTCCATAAAAACATCAAGCTACTCAGGCATAACATAAATGCAGAGGAACTAGGTCTGACCCCGACAGGCTCCCTGATCTCAGTGAGCCCCCATGCATCCCAGTCAGTTGATTCTGTGGGCCATGTTCTCAAGGTGTCCCTGCTCTCTCTGTTTCATCAGCTGAGCTCCCTGAGCTCTGCCTAATGATTGGCTGTGGGACTCTGCATCTGCTCCCTTCAATTGCTGGATGAAATCTCCTTGATGATGATTCTGCTAGCCTCTGGGACCAGAACACTCTACAGGAAGGGCAAAATGGATGTTCTGTGTTAGGAATGTTTTAGATATAGCATTTTCTTTGACCAGTGTACCAATTTTGTCATTTGTTTCTTTGCTATGTGAGATTCTCTCTTCTTCTACCTCATGTATACTTTTGGTGAAGCTTGTTTCTGCATTTCCTGTTCACATTCCTGAATTTTTTCATTTCCAGACTTCCCTCAGGTTGTTTTCTTTATTGCTTCCATTTCTATTTTTAGGTCTTGAGCAGTTTTATTCATTTCCTTCAATTATTTTTTTTGTTTGGTTTTTGTTGGCTTTCTTTAAGGGTTTTGTTCATTTCTTCCAATCATTTGTCCTTGTTTCCCGGCTTTCCTTGAGGGATTTATTCATTTGCTCCTGGATTTCTTTAAGGGATTTACTAGTTTCCTCTTTAAAGACTTTTAACATCTTCATGCAGTTGGTTTTACAGACCTTTCTTTGCTTCAGCTATGTTGGAATATTCAGAGTCTACTTGGTAGAATACCTGGGTTCTGGTGGAGATATATTGCCCTGACTGTTATTGATTGTGTTTTTATGCTCATGTCTAGGCATCTGGGCTTTGGGTGATTATAGGTCTATGTGCTGCTTTCTGGATTTGTCTTTGTTGGGTAGGTGTTTTGTTCCTGGGTTTCTGTTTCCTGTATGAATTTTCAGAGTTTGTTGGCTGTGTGTTGCCTATTTTACTTGCTGGTATGTTCATGGGGAATACTTGCTGGTGTTGGAGTCTAGTAGAAGGGGAGGCCAGGGTGGTGTTGTCTGTGGGATCCACAGGAGGCATAGATAGGGCTCAGGGGTAGGAAGGGAGCTAAAGCTTTTGTTTTGTTGCAGCTCCAGGGACTGCCATGAGGATTGGGTCTGGGGGAATAGAGAAAGTGGATAATGTCCATGGGCAGCTTTCCTGGTCTTCTGGCAGGTGTGGCCTGTGGTTGAGCAGGGGATGTCTATCTGAATTGGGGGTTGGGACACAGTGCAGAAGGAATGAAAGAAGACCAGAGGGGTGGTCTGTGGGATTCATAGGAGGCATAGACATGGGGAAGGAGAGACTGCAGCTGGTGTATGTTGCAGTGGTAAGGACTACCTTGACAATTGGGTCTATGGGAACAGAAAGAGTGGGGAAGGTCTGAGGACAGCCTACCTGGTGTTCTGGTAGGCATGGCTTGTCAGAAACAATCATTATAAAATTGTTTTTTGTTTAATCTGCCATTATATTAATTCTTTCCTAGATGATTTGTTTTTAGCAAAAATTAACCAATCATTTTATTGCTGAGATTAAATAATACTAAGACATATCTTAGTAATGTTTCAGGATTTTATATTAGTCATTTCTTCTCTTCCTACATTTCATTCTTCTACTTTTCTTTTCTTTGTCTAGTTTTAAATATGTCTCAACGCTTTTCATTAAATATTTCCCTGGAGCTAGAGAGATAGATCAGCAGTTAAGACTATTTGGTTTGCTTCCAATGGACTAGAATGCAATTCCCATCACCCATGTAGAGTTCACAACCACACCTTTAACTTCAGCTAAAGGAGGTCCGGCAAACTCTTATGGCCTCTGCAGATACTTGCACACACATGTGGATTCTCAGATTCTGACACACATACACGTACACACACACACATAAATGAATGTAATGACATAAAATAATCACATAGCGAAGATGAAAGCAAAACAAATACCACAAAGTCATCCTCTTCTTGGCTTTTGTCTTTTTCCTCCCCTCTTCTGTAATGTTTCCTGATCCTCAGGTATGGGAGTGAGATATATATATCCCCATTAGGATTGGACTCCAATTTTTTTATTTGGTAAAGATTTCTGCAGTGGTCTGCATAAATCTGAGACTAGGAAAGGTAGCTCTCCCCAGGAAAGAGAACACAAATTGGTTGTCCACTGGCAAATTGTCTGCCACAAAAAATATAGATGAAAGCCATATTATATGCACTGAGCAGCTTATACTTAGAGATATAGATGTATAAACACATATGTGTGCAATAACAATTAATGGAAGAAGAGGCCATAAATTTGAAGAAGGTTTGGGGTTGAGTATATGAGAGCGCTTGGAGGGAGAAAACAGAAGGAAAACTGCTGTAATTACATTACAGTATCAAAAACTGAAAACAAAGGACTGACTAAAAGAAACTATGGAGTAACAAGAAAGCTATTAGTTACCCATATTTAACAGTTACAGCAGTTTACAGTTAGTGGACAAATAGCCCATGCCATTAATACTCTAGGGAATCTTCATATCAATATAGATGGTCAATAACAAAAAAATCCAGGGATATGTTTCTTCATTTCTTTCCTGAATTTAACAGAAAACTTTCACTGACTCACTGACTATGTTGGTTCAGGACAGCAGTCTAAGCATGTGGGGGCTGGATCCAAAAGGTAAAGCATTTGAAGGCATTCTGTGCTACACAAAGAGTCTGAGACCAGTCTGGTCTGCTAATGGAGAGATTCTAACCTCAAAACAAACAAAAGGTCAAACAGACAGAAATACACACACACACACATACACACACACACACACACACACACACACACACACACAGAATAAGAAGTAAGGATGTAGCTCAATGATAGGCCACTGGAACATTTGATCTCCCTAGTCATTCTGCACAGCACATTCATCAAATGAATATGTAAGGCAATATTAGGAACCAAATTGTATGCTTGATAAACATATGATAGCATTGATCAAACTTCTATGAAACAATATTTTCCCCTCTGGGATAAACTGAGATAAAAATTAGCCAGTATAGATACAAAAACAAACATTTGACTAAAATTGCAAACAATCTCATAAGATATTTGAAGATAGGGATTTTATTTATTTTTCTGTTTAGCATTACTATGTGGGTGTTTTAAACCACACACTCTTTATCTCATTGCTTATGTGAGCAAGACTTTCAGGACTAAGTTAAGCCAAATATCTGACTTAGTTCATAAGACTTCAAATAACTGAGGTTATTTGAAGGAAGTCACTCCTTAGGGTGCTGGCAGAATTCAGTTCCTTACAGACTGCCAAACTAGGGGTGGTAATCCTTTCCTGGCTTGTGGCTGAAGGTCACCCAATGTCTTACTGTATGCCTGTCTCCATATGGTAGCTCACAATATAGCAGTTTGCTTCTTCAAATCCTGTGGAGAGTCATTCAGCAAGGTGACCTTTACAATCTTATGTAATACAATACACATACACTCACATATATTGTCATATATGCCACAATCTACTTGTGAGAAGCCAAAGGAAGGTCCTACTTACATTCATTGGAAAGAGATTATTCAAGGATAGGAACACTAGGGAGGATGCATTCTATGGATATAATCTCATTGATGAATTTAGGAATGTGAATCCTAAATATTCTTTTTCAGTGAAGGCATACTAGCATCTTGTTTTACTTTAATAATATTCTTAGCAATAAAAAATACAGAAAAAAAAACCAAAATGACTTGAAATCATGGGGAAAGATAATGACAAGGGACTTTAAAAAATGTTGTATACATGTTGTGGAATCATAGTTCTGTACACTGTGAGAATATATGTCCCTATGATTGGTTTAAAAAACAAGCTGACTGGCCAATAGCTGAACAGGACAAAATTAGTTGGGAAAGTCAAACTGAGAATTATGGAATAAGAAATGGTGGAGTCAGAGAAATCACCAGCCAGATGGAGAATGAGTTGGCATGCAAAATGGTGTAGAGGTAGAAGCCACAAGCCTCGGGGCAGCATGTAGGTTAATAGAAATGTGTCTAGTTTTAAGAACTAGTTAGTAATAAGCCTGAGTTATGGGCTGAGCGTTTATAATTGATATTAAGTCTCCAAGTAACTTATTTGGGAAGCTGCTGCTGGATATTTGGGAGCAGGCAGTTGGGACAGGATAACTCCACCTACATATATGTCTAAAAATTAACTCACATTTAAGACTCAGGGTACCTTTTCAAAGAGAAAGCAGTAAGATTGTAAGAACCAGAGGAACTCGGAGTTTGCTGTGAAGTTGTGTATCCTAGGAATGTACAAAGTTGCATACATAATGTCCACCAACACAACTGCTTAAATATGAGCTGAACAAGGACAACAACAATAGATACACCAAAATGGACAGGGGAAAGACCGTGATGCCTCAGTCCTACACAGAGGACTTAAGAAAGGAATACTGAGAGCAGAACAAATAGTCCTACTCAGAGAAGAGAACATCAGCTAAGTCGTTCAATTCCAGATGGCCAGCCATAAGAGCATGCATACAAGTAACAGAATACAGACTGAAAATGTTATATTTACAGATAATAATTATATACATATAAGCACGTAATAATAATTAATGGAAAAAAGACTGATGGGGGATATCTTTCTGTATGCTGTGTATATGTGTTGCTCTGATGGGTTGATGAATAAAGTCATTTGGCAAAGCAGCTTAGATGCAGGCAGGAAATCCAAACAGAGAGACAGGAAGAAGGCAGAGAGAGACGCCAGCCGCCACAAAAGGAACAATATGCCAGCAGACCACTGGTAAGCCACAGCCACATGGCAACTTATAGATTAATAGAAATGAATTAATTTAAGATTTAAGAGCTAGCTAGCAAGCAGCTTGAACCATAGGCCATAGCCATGCAATTTGTAATTAATATAAGCCTCTGTGTGTTTACTTGGGTCTGAGCAGTTGCAGGACCAGGTGGGACACAGGAATCTTATAAGTGACTGTGGGACCTAGTTGCCAGGCAAGACCAGGAAAACTTTCAACTACAAAAGACCATGAGTCTGAAGAAGAGTGGGGAAAGGTATATGGGAAGCTTTTGAGAGAGAAAAGGGAAGGAGAAAATGTTATAGTCTCAAAAAAAATTAAAAAAATATTCTAGCTCATCTGTTTTGCCTTTTTAAGGCCTGTGTATTTCAGACAATTATTTAATATTTACTTAGTCAATGAAACTAAACATTATGAGGATTCTCTCCTGGTTGGCAAGTGTATTAGTTAGAGTTACTGTTACTGTGAAGAGATACTATGACCATGGACAACTCTTACAAAGGAAAGCATTTAATTGGGTCTTGTGGTGGTATTGTGTTCCCCAAAATATTGTGTACCTTAATAAACTTAACAGGGTCTGGCTTACAATTTAGAGGCTTAATCCATTATTGTCACAACAGGAAACATGGTAGTATGTAGGCAGACATGGTGCTGGAAAGGTAGCTCAGACTTCTACATTTGGATCTGCAGGCAACAGGAAGAGACAGTTAACCTGGAGTTCTGGTTTGAGCTTCTGAAATCTCAAAGCCAAACCCTCATTGATTCATTTCCTCCAACAAGATTGCACCTACTCAAACAAGGCCACACATTTTCTATGAGCCTATTGAGGCCATCTTTATTCAATCCACAACAGTTACATCAGAGAAATTTGCCAAAAATGTCATCAACTACATGCCATTCAAGATAGCATTGTTATGTACTGAGTCTTTCAACCTGAACATGATACCCCCCCCCTTTTTTAATAGAAGAGGGGAGTTGAGACAGGGTCTCTCTATGTAGTCTTGGCTGTCCTGGAACTAACTATGCAGACCATACTGGCCTTGAACATACAGACATCTAACTATCTCTGTCTTCTCAGTATAGGGATTAAAATCTGTGCCACTATGCTGGACCAACCTTTCTTTTTCATATATAAGGTGAAAAGGATATGTATCTTTAGTTGTTTAGGTCAGTTGATAGTGAGTTTTCCTCACTTTCAAATAGAGGAGTGGTTCTCAACCTGTGATCCTTTCACAGGGGTCACTTAAGACCTTCAGAAGACATAGATATTTATACTATGACTAATAACAGTATCATAAGTGGATACTAGATATAAAACAAAATGGTCAGAATTCAATTCTACACTCTCATCTTGATTTTTTATGCAACCCAATACTACCTTCCCAGAATTGGCACCACTCACAGAGGGCTGGGCCCTCTCACATCAGTGATTAGTCAAGAAAATGCCCAACAGATATGTCCACAGGCCAATCTGATGGAGGCAATTCCTCAGTTGATATTCTCTTTTCCCAGATGACTGATTTGTATCAAGTTGTCAAAAAACAACCAGCACACATTTTCAAAATAATTTTGTTAACAGCAGCATAAATGAATATGAAGTTATTAGTATTGAATTTGGTGAAAGACATAGAAAACCCCTACACTGAAAACTCCATGACACTGAAGAAGAGAAAGATGAAAGATGAACCAAGTGTAAAACTCAATATTAGTCAGGTTCCATCCTTTCCAAATTAACCTCATCTATAAATTCAATGCAATCCTAGTCACAATATCAATATACTTTTTCTTTGCAAATGTTGAATGGATTCTTGTTTGAAGAATGCTCACATTAGAATAAAAGACAGACTGAGAAAGAAAAAAATGAAAAAATCACTCTGTGTAGATATTGATGACAGAGTGTGTAAGTGGTTATTTTTATATCTGAAAAGCACTGACTGACTATAATTACTTTAACACTAAACAAAGATCATGTTATATTGATAGAAAGACCTTTATCAGGAAAAAGTAACAGCTATAAGCACATATTCATCTAACATGAGAACATCTCCAGAGAGCAACAACACATGAAGGGAGGGATAGACTGAAAAACAATAATGGTAGGAAACTTTAGTGCAACACTTTTCACAACTACAGATAAATTTATCCAGTCAGGAAATCAATAAAAGCATATCAGATGTGAAGAAGAATGTGGACTAAGTACACAATACTGAAACTCTCCCCAGCAGAGGAACATTGCAGACATGGAGCATGCCTCAGTGAAATCACATATAAGTACCATACAAGTCTCAACAGCATGGGAAGGTTAAAAATCATAAATCACAATAAAAACCTTTAAATGGAGGAAACCTGATAATAAAAATAACAATAATAATATTTCCACGGGTATTGTGGTCTCTTTTTCTACCCACAGTCCATTGCTGAAGAGGTCAAGTGAGGCAGGAAGATACCTGTGAGTTTAAGGCCTGTTTGGGATGCATAGTGAATCCTTGGCCAGTTTAGAGTAGTGATTATCAACTTGTAGGTTGTAACTCCTACTATGGTTACATATCAGATATCCTGCATATCAGATACTTGAATTCTGATTTATAACAGTAGCAACATTACAGTTATGAAGTAGCAAAGAAATAATTTTATCAATGGCGGTCATCACAACATGAGAAACTATAATAAAGTATTGCAGCATTAAGAATGTTGAGAACCACTAATCTAGAGTATCATGTGAGACCTTCTCCATAAGAAAACAAAATTGAAAATGTAGACCAGTAAGAAGACTCCATACATAAAGGGACTTGCTGTCAAGCTTAATGACCTGAGTTCTATCCCCAGAACCCACATGGAAGGAGAAAGTAGCATCCACAGATTATCTACTGATCTCAGGAGCGCTATTACAATACAAAGCAAACAAATGCAATGTTTTGAATTAAATAATAGAAAATTGACAAACATGTAAACATTAATCAATATGCCCTCAAACAACCATTGAGTCAAATAAGGAAATAAAAAGATAGTTAATATTGTAATTGATGAGCAGAAAATTAGGAAGCATATCAAGATTAACGAAAACAAACAGAATGTAGTGAAAATTTTAAGGTGATACAGTAATAGCATTACAGAGGAAGAAGTTTAAATGATTTTTTTTTTAAAGAAGGAATGATCACATAAATAATTCAACTTTATATCTCAGGGCACTAGGAAAAGAACAAAGCTAGTTCATGGTAGCAGAAAATAAAAGAAACAAAGATTGTATTTGAAATAGAGAATAGAAAAATACAATAAAATGAAGTTGATTTTTGAGAAGGTAATTGAAACTAGAAATCTATTAATTGAACTAAGAAAAAGCAGGAATGACTCAGAAAATAATCCTAAATGAAAGGGCGCTGTTGTCTGAGTGAGGATTAAATCTGGGCCTTACACAGACACTCCATCATAGATCTCTCCCACATGTAGCTAAGGAGGATTGTTAGTTGGATAGGCCTGAATATTGCCAACATTGTAATTAGAGGACATCTCAAAGCTCTGCACACTGAATTTCTCAAACAAAGCATTAAAATAAGTGAGTCCCTCATTTGGTTATACAAGTTGAACTATCAACAGCAAAATGAACACCCAGGGAGACAGATGGAATTGATAATGATGAATAAAACATTGTATATCATAAAACATAAAGTAGAGAGATGAAATCCATATTGATTTAATATCTTCCGCAGGAGAAGGAAGGAAAAGGAATAATATACTATAAATTATAATAAAGCAGGTGAGTGACATGATAAAATGCCCTAGAATAATATCTATAAAAGCAAAGTAAAGAAAACCAAGCAAGGAAGGATTCAGAGCAGAATGTGGATTCTGCTGCAGAGATGCTCTCTAGAGGTCAGCAATGGAAGCAGAGTAGAAGGGTACCTGAGAAAAATGCATAGCAGTGAAATATGACCGGGATATTTCTGTAACAACACAGCACATATACATGTAAAAGAGTGTTTTATATATATTGAGAGCCACTGGTAGCAAAAGTCCATGGAGTATACAGCAGTGACAACTAGAGTTCAGAAGGTCAACCTAACAGAACTAAGGGTTCTGTTAAAGGAAACCATCATGTGAGGTGTTATGGAATTACTGCCTTTTGAATGAACTGGCTGTCTCTTGTTGTAAACTTCCTGTGTAATAACAGCTATGATTCTCTCCATTTACTGTGCGAATATTCCCATGTTATGTGTACATGTAATCTCACAATTGCATCTCAATCCTGGGCACAACTGTCCCTATACATTTGGGGTAACTGGACAACTGTCCCCGGCTGTGTTTATTTTTTCATTAACATATATCTGGGCAGGACCATTCTCCAGACAAAAGTATTTCAACAAAGATACCTTTTTCCAAGGACAAAACTGCACATAGATAAACATTAACTATCTCACCCACAGATAGAGAAAAGAACCACTAACAATTAAATCCTCAATTCCTTACCTTCACCCCAGGTTATTTACACAAGACCCTAATTTAAGAGATTTACTGCACACATTCCTGGGATGATGTTTTAGCCACTTGCTAGTTACTGAGTTAAGGCAGTTACTTCCCACTGACCCAAGGAGATTGCCTACAAGGCCAGGCAGGCAATAAGTGCCAAGCTTCTTTCTTGTGCAAATTAAGTTTTAACTCCTCCTCAGCCAGGTGCTATTCCTAGATTCCCTAATTGATCTTAGCCTTTAGTTGACCCTACCAGAGAACTCCCCTTTAGTCACTCCCCTTTTGGGTTGTAATTGAAAGCTGACATTTATTGCTTTATGTGTGGATTGTTATTACCTCTTTCTGTGACCCTGAAAAACTTCAAGCTTCTCATTGCTTTGCAAAGAATTACTGCTTGGGTATATATACTGGATCTCTGGATTTAGGTGTTTTCTTTCTTTTTCCTTTCTTTTTCTTTTTTGTTTTTTT